>JAQFVV010015771.1:0-11523 GCA_028023455.1 Epiperipatus broadwayi
AGTTAATCACGTAACCTGCTATCACTTGTTATTTATGTCCAAAAGATGGCGCCATCTTTTGGACATAAATAACAAGTGATAGCAGGTTACGTGATTAACTTGTATTTGTTTTTTCATAAATGTACCTTTAGAGTTTTCTTGCAATGATATATATTGCAGAGACTTTGATTATATGGTGATTCTGAACTGAGATCAGACCCATATAAATATCTAGCTTGCTAGGCTGGGTTTGAAGACTTTACCGGTCTGAAAAATTCACGCTTGCAATCTGATAGAAACGTTTTGCATAAACACTTGAGAGTCAGTGTTTAGATCTAGTTTCTATACTCTATCCCCCACTGAGGATAGCAAACCAGCTTGAAATCAGCTGATCTGGGGGTGAGCAAATGAAAGAGGTAGTTAATTTCTGACTCTTTTTTCGTTTATGTAAAACAAATCTTACACTTGTTCGGCGGTTTTGGTATAGCGCCATCTTTTGGACATAAATAACAAGTGATAGCAGGTTACTTGATTAACTTGTATTTGTTTTTTCATAAATGTACCTTTAGAGTTTTCTTGCAATGATATATATTGCAGAGACTTTGATTATATGGTGATTCTGAACTGAGATCAGACCCATATAAATATCTAGCTTGCTAGGCTGGGTTTGAAGACTTTACCGGTCTGAAAAATTCACGCTTGCAATCTGATAGAAACGTTTTGCATAAACACTTGAGAGTCAGTGTTTAGATCTAGTTTCTATACTCTATCCCCCACTGAGGAGAGCAAACCAGCTTGAAATCAGCTGATCTGGGGGTGAGCAAATGAAAGAGGTAGTTAATTTCTGACTCTTCTTTCGTTTATGTAAAACAAATCTTACACTTGTTCGGCGGTTTTGGTATAGCGCCATCTTTTGGACATATAATAACAAGTGATAGCAGGTTACGTGATTAACTTGTATTTGTTTTTTCATAAATGTACCTTTAGAGTTTTCTTGCAATGATATATATTGCAGAGACTTTGATTATATGGTGATTCTGAACTGAGATCAGACCCATATAAATATCTAGCTTGCTAGGCTGGGTTTGAAGACTTTACCGGTCTGAAAAATTCACGCTTGCAATCTGATAGAAACGTTTTGCATAAACACTTGAGAGTCAGTGTTTAGATCTAGTTTCTATACTCTATCCCCCACTGAGGATAGCAAACCAGCTTGAAATCAGCTGATCTGGGGGTGAGCAAATGAAAGAGGTAGTTAATTTCTGACTCTTTTTTCGTTTATGTAAAACAAATCTTACACTTGTTCGGCGGTTTTGGTATAGCGCCATCTTTTGGACATAAATAACAAGTGATAGCAGGTTACGTGATTAACTTGTATTTGTTTTTTCATAAATGTACCTTTAGAGTTTTCTTGCAATGATATATATTGCAGAGACTTTGATTATATGGTGATTCTGAACTGAGATCAGACCCATATAAATATCTAGCTTGCTAGGCTGGGTTTGAAGACTTTACCGGTCTGAAAAATTCACGCTTGCAATCTGATAGAAACATTTTGCATAAACACTTGAGAGTCAGTGTTTAGATCTAGTTTCTATACTCTATCCCCCACTGAGGATAGCAAACCAGCTTGAAATCAGCTGATCTGGGGGTGAGCAAATGAAAGAGGTAGTTAATTTCTGACTCTTTTTTCGTTTATGTAAAACAAATCTTACACTTGTTTGGCGGTTTTGGTATAGCGCCATCTTTTGGACATATATATATATATATATATATATATGTGTGTGTGTGTGTGTGTGTGTGTGCACATGTGAAGTGGAAGATAACTCATTCTTTAAATCACTTTCAATTTAAATTTATAATCACAATCTACTGATAAAATACAGGATACTCTTACATAGTATTGAATTTATTTTAATCTTCATAAGTTTAAAATCTTTTTCCATATTATATAACAAAATAACTTAATATTTTGATATCTTATTTTTCACCAATCTTCAACATCATTCCCCCTAGGTTTGTGATATGTTTTGTTCTTCACAATTATATTTGGTCTTTAATTAAAACATATCTTTTTTTTCATCATATCTTAGACAAATAGATTAGTTTTTTATTAATGTATTACATATCTAATGCATATAAGTTTTTGGCAATTTAGCTGTATATTTCAGTCTTTTTTTGTGGCAGATTATAACAGTTAGTACTATAATTTCTCACAAGCTTCATTTATAGGACCAGGCAGTATGCTTGTAGTTTTTAACTGAGACATGCTCTTTTTTTTTGCCTAGCCTCTCATTGTTAAAATTTTTGATAATATAATAAACATATGTTTATAGCTTCTCTTATAACCTTGCAATTCTAGTTAGCAGCATGGTATGTATCACATACTTCCCCTGATTTTATCATATATTTTTCAGTATAGAATTCAATTAATCCTCACTGAAACAAAGCTGACTCTTGGTTGACTAACTATTTTTCTATCTGCCCCATTACCTAATGCATATACCATAATGTAAATTATCTTCTTTGTTCTCTATGGTATTTATGATAATAATGACTGATCTCAGACTCCAGAGAAAAAATATTCTCTAGTATTTGTTATTAAAAAAAAGACATAGTTTTGCTTTCTTTTATTTATGTATTACAAAAAGAAAAATTTTCCTAACATTTATTTTATTTGTAATAAAAAATAAATGTTTTTTTTTTCTTTATTTCAAACCATACATTCTTTTCTATCAAAGTCATTGAGATTTTGTTTTCAAAATGATTTATAATACATTGAACAAAAAAAAAATCACAAAATACTGTTTTACTTATTATCTATGTATTATTCTTCATCTTTATTTTATATATGTATGTAAGTGCACACGCACCTGTTATTCTTGAAGTTTTCTTATACAGTATTTACACTGCTGCTACTAAGCTTATAATATATATGGCTAGATATTGACAGTCATTTTACATGGAATGTATTTTTGTTTGCATAAAATTATATCAATAATATGATTGGCCCTAAATTAGTATTCTAGTTTGTAAATTAAAATATTTATTAAAAAATGAGGGTAGTGATGTTTCAGCACTTTCATGGGACACAATTTAGAAATCCTGTGCTTGGGAATAATTTTTTTATTCATATATATGAAAAAGTATATAATATAAAGTGCAGATTTTATTTTCTTAAAATATAACATTAATCATTGTAAAAGATAGTCAGCAGAATTTGTAGTGGGGCACCATTATTATTTTTTTGGTAATATTCCAAAATCAACTACAGAATACAGACCTTATAGAATAATGTTTTGATTACAATGTACAGACAATCATGTATATGTAAAAAATATATGATCAAGAACTGTAATTTATTATAAAAAATAAAGATTATATTTGATGAGAATGTTAATATATGTTTAATATTATATAATGGATATACATTAATAATTTTACAAATATGATTATTAACAGAAAATATTAAATAAGTATATTGACATTAGTAATTGAAAGATTTTATTGACTGTGTTAAGAATTTCAAGGAAAGTAAAGGTAACTACATAGATTAATGCTCCTGCACTCTGCTATTATTCTGACAGATTTCTTTGTTCTCATTAGATTATAAGCCTTGAACTTTCATTTTAATATTAAACTATTATTATTTATTAGAAGATAATAAATTTGATGTCATTCAATAAATATTTTTGTTTAGAAATTAAACAAATTTTGAAAAAAAACACATTTGATTTTCAGAATTATTTTAAAAACTAGATTTTAATCAAAACAAAACTCTGTCACATCATCAAATTTCAAGTGGAGCTGAATCAATTTGCAAAATGAATGAAATCTTCTTTGTTTGAGGTTTGCTTTAAAAATCTGAATGAATTATTTTTAATATCTAATAAATCTATCAATTTATGCTTTAAAAGTATTTTTTTATAATTTTTATATCACTAAACCCTATAACAGTCCATTGAGTGCCATCATTTCTAGACAGTTATTTTCCATGACTGTAATCTCTATGGTAACAATATTCAGAAGAATGTATTTTTTTATATTTAAAAATCAAAATATTTCTGTAAAAAAAAATATATATATATATATATATATATATATATATATATATATATGTTTGATTTCTAATAATTATTACACAACTGTGATACAAAACTATATGTTTGATTTCTAATAATTATTACACAACTGTGATACAAAACTAATCATAAACTTTCCAAAAAATCATTTTTTTAGACAATCATAATATTTTCTCAAAGTAATCTTGCAAAGTTCAAGATCACCAAATATACAATGACTAATCATCAATGTGTGGTTTCAGTTATTTTGAATTACCAGCTTATTCAATTATCATGACATCTTTTGAATTTTTTTGGAATTAAAAGATTAGAAAATAACTATATGTGAAATTTAAAGCTGAAAAAAAAAGTTAGCAACATTTCTCAGTAGAGAGTAAAAAACACAAATTTATTTTCTAGATTTTTAGACATGGTTTCATCCCTTGGATATATTACTCAGTTTTAATCTACAAATTAATAAGTGGCAAAATGTAAAGATGATGTGTTAGTTAAATCAGTGTATAATTCATGATAAAAAATATATTTTAAAATGGAAAATATTTTTAATCATAAAAATTACAAGATAATATTTAAACTTTGGATATTTAAAGTTTACAGTTTTTAAAATATATTTTTTAAATTATATAAAATTTCATTTCTCCTCTAGAGTTTGTATTTGTTGTTCATGCACTTAATAGGATTTTGATAGAGTTCTTAAATGTATTATGACTCTCTTCAAGTAAATTTTCTTAATGGCTTTGTATATCATTTTTTCCATTACTGTTGGTTTATCAATTATTTATACTTGGGTTTCTAACTTTTTGAGTATTCAATAAATGGTGGTGAATATATTGAAAACAAGTCAGTTATTTTATACACTGAGAATTTAACAGACAATGATATTTTTTTTTAGATTTGAGGAGATTTGCCTTGACATTTCCTTCATATTTATTGTAGAATTATATAGCTTGAAAAAAAATTGTATTAAAAAAGAGTATCTTAGATGATTGTGTTGACACATTAATACATTTTATTGAGATAAATCATAATTTTAGAGAAACATATAATAATACTTACATTTCTTTCTGTATAAGTAATTAGCTATCTCATGGAAAAAATACTTTACCAAATGAAAATCAATTATTTTCTGATTTCTCCTGATATTTACCTACAGTTTTCTAATCTAAAAACTTATATAGTTTATTACTTGGATAATCTGAACATATGAAGATTTGAAGTAAAGAAATTAATTTTGACTTCAGACAACACTTTTATTTATAATAAATTAATTGCCCACATTATAGGTGTTGTTTGATAACCATATTGTTTTTAATTAATCTATTAAGTAATTTAATTGTTTTTTTCCACAATTAATTTCAAATCAACAATTACATTTTAAACTGACTTGAACATTTAATTTATATGAATCCACACATTTTATGAATTAAGTTTACAAAGCTATTTTTATTCAATTTTAAATTTATATTCAATCCTAAAAGATATTTCCTGATTACAAATATGATTATAAAGTTGAAATCATTTTACTTTTTTCACATTATTGAAAATAGTAAGCTGAGAAATCTTTCTCACAATTTTATTTGAAATTAATTTACATGAAAATAGTAAACATACTCTTTTGTATCCACACATATACTATTAAAATACTACTGACACATGTATTTTCTATAAATTACAATTTTAAACAGCTTTGACTATATATGGTAATGGTGAATTTTTTATAATTAACTATTTTTTTTATATTTTATTATATTTCTAACACATATATAAAATGTAAAGTTTGAATTAAACATCAGCATAACTAATAATATATTATTTAAGAGCTATCATAGAGATGGTTTAAATCAGACAAATGTTATTGTTCTTGCTAGTTCATGACCAATTAATTATAATTGGTGGTTGGCCTAGTTACATCATACTAAAACGTTAATCGAAAATATTAAATCCCCATTATAATTCAATGTTACATATATTTATATAATATTAAAAGGGTGAATAAGCAATTTTATATATCGTTCTCTGTAGAACTTATTTTTAAAATCCATCAATTCTATCAAGTTTTAATTTTAAAAAGTATAATTAACCTGTCAAGTGAAAAATGCAGAAATTTCTTTCAATTTATTTCTATGGTACAGTTACTTTTAAAATCATTTTTAAATTTAAACAAATATTTGAATTGGCTTTCAATTTTCGTTTCTAAAATTAAATATGAAATAATTACATTAAATTATTTTTATCAAAATTAAAATAAATAAAAAAAAACAACTTATTATAAAAAATGAAAGTAAATTATAATCTAATTTATTTAAACGTCTTTCCCCCATCCTTTCAAAAATTATTTATTAATATTTTATTAAGTTATCTATAACATTTAGCATTTATTTAAAAATACAGGTGAATTTAAATGTATGCAAACTTTTGTATTGCTTTTAAATTACAGCACTATTTATATTCTATAAAAAAAAATTCAAATAATTTTTATTGAACTTTTTATTGAATTAAATGTATGAAAATAGATTTTAAAAACTAATTTTTTAAATTTTTTTGCTATACCATATTTAAATTTATAAATGACTATGCATTTTTACATTTACATGTATCATATAGTTTAATTAAATATTTTCAATAAAAACTATTGTCAATTTATTATAAAATTTCTTATAAAAGACCTATTCTAAAAAATTTTTAACAAATTTGCTTTACTCAGTCTATACAATTACAAGTTTAGTAGTAATTAAGATGGATATAAATATTATATATTGTTGTTATTTATCTAAATGTGTACAATAAAACAGGTCACAGATACATATTTAATTACAGTATATAGTTAAAGCATATAATGTATTCAACAGACAAAAATATATTGAGTCCATTCTGAATTTACTTATATGTAATTTAAATAAATAATCCAATGATAATCAAAGTTTATAAATTTTTATATATAATAAAATGATTTGTTTTTGTATGATAATACTTGTATTTTTTATTATCATTAGTTATCTGGCAAGAAACAGGTCTGTCATATTAAAGTAAAATTAATTTCCTAAGCCTTACTGTTTCTGTTTTTACTAATTTTCAAACACTCACACTTTATTTTTGTATAGTTTTTTTATTTCTACATGTTTGCTTTATATTTATATAATTTTGTTTGCTCTATTGATTTTTTATAATTCTTGTTTTTGTACAATCAAGTTTTTAAATAATTTTTTCAAAACCAAACACTTTTATTTTATTATTTCAACCTTTCTAAATTTTTAATATTATATTGACAACTTAAGTTTTCATTTTTTTTTAGTTTTTTAATTATCTATATTTTACCTCTTTATAAAACTATTTTCCAAAAAAAAAAAAATAGATACTTAATTTTGATAATTAATAAAATGATTTTATACACTTATTAAAAAACTGTTTATATACTGCCATTCTTACACTAATAAATTAATTACTTCTGGACTAATCATTTTCAAAGTATTGAAAACTATGAATCTGCTTTAAAACTTAATTTTGTATTTACTTTCATTCTAAACTTTGTACTAACTCTTGAAATATTCATAATATTTATTGATATCATCAGTGATTATGATATAACAATCTCTTCTATTCTAACTACTAATTCAATTCTAGTAAGAATAAATTTTGTTTAGCAATCCATATAAAATATACATTAAATTAAATAATAAATATTTAATTGTCTGCTTTACTGTTTACTATACAAAAATCATCACACCCATATCCATCTTAAAGACTAAATCTACCAACATAATCAAAAGCCTATTATTAATTATATACTGATAATTTTGTGTAAAATTATCAGTTAAAATTATATCCTTGACAATACTGACATATATATATATATATATATATATATATATATATATATATATATATATATATATATATATAACTACAACCATTAAATGTCTGTATTTTTAAATTATATAATAATAATTCAAACAAATATATTTAACACAGTATTCAAAATTAAATAATATATTCTTTACCAGAAGTACTTTCAATTGTTTCACTGACAATCTTTATCAACTGTTAATACAAACGTACAAAAATAAAAATTTGCATTACCCATCATTCAATCTATTCAAATTTCCCACAATTCTGTTGTCTTTATATTAGCTGATTGTTTATTCATTAAACCACCTCTATTCCTAGATATCATCATTGCCTCTTTAATTTTACGTTTTTCACTACACCTTTCAATTTGAATAATTTTTATATCTCTATTATTAAATTTAAAACCATAATTACATGTTTTATTATGATCATATATAATTGTTGGAGTATTCATATTTACTGAAGATATATTTTCTTTCTGTACACGTTTATATAATGTCTTATGATCATTATATCATTTTTGTAATGTACATTTGGATTCCCCTATATATTTTATTCCACAACCACATTCCAACATATATATAACAGAACTTAATTCAAACTTAGAAATCTTGGCTTTGTAGTTATTTATCACATCATTTATATTATTTGAAGAGAAAAAAAGAAATTCTACACAAACCACTAAAAAGTTTATTAATTAATTTAGCTTGCTGATTAGATATAAAAGGAATAGAAATCCATTTATCACTTTTTAATTTACTTAATATTTTCTTATTATTATTCTTATTTTGATTATATTTTGTAATTGTATTATAAATAATATTCCTTCCATAACCAACATTCAACATATCAGTAATATATACATTAATATTTTCAATTTTATCACTAACAAATTTGCACAAATAATCATTTCTAAATAAAAATGACTTCAAACCAGCTAATTTATGACTCATATGAACTTTAGAATTATATGGAATATAACCCCTAATTTCCACAGGCTTTAAAATCATATTATAATCAAACACATTATTATTTATTTTAATAAATATATCTAAAAACTTTATAGAATCTTCCTTCTCTTCATTTAACATCCATTTTACATTATTAATCATATATAACTCATTAAACAAATTAACTATTATTTCATTATGTGCACATATAAATACATCATCAACATATCTACAATATACTTTAATTCCTTTATATTTTATCTGTGACAATATTTTAACTTCATAATTAGAAATAAAAAAATTACAAAGCTGTGATACCACCGGAAGACCCATTGGCCAACCAAAATTCATTTTATAAAAGCAATCATTAAACCTAACATATATATTATCATTCACAAATCTTAATATTTTAACAATAAAATTCCTAATATTATTATCTATAGATTTTAAAAACAAAGCTCTTTCAATAATCTCTATTGATTCCATACGATTAATTGAACCATACATTTCAGATATGTCAAGTGTACACATAACATCATTATTATCATTTTTTATATTTTTAATCCTATTAATAAAATCAAATGATGATGAAATCGTATAATCTCCAAATCCAAGCACATCTTGCATTATTTTTTCAATATATCTACAAGCATTATAATAAAAAACACCACCAAAATCAACAATTACTCTTAATGGATAACAATTTTTATGCAATTTTATATTTGCAAAGATTCTTGGAAACACTGCAGACAACGGATATAAACTGTAATATGTCTTTGCATCAATAACTTTTTTCTTTTTAGCAGTCATTAAAATGTCATTAATAAATTTGATTCTATATGTATCAATATTATTTAATTCACTTTTTTCAAAACAAAGCTTCTTCATTTGATCCATAATTTTCATATTATATTCATCTTGTTTCATTAGGCACATCCATAACCCCTTGTCCTCCTTCAAACAAATTAATTTATTACTTTTTAAAAATTTTTTAAATTCATAAATTTGTTTTAACCAAACATTATCATTTTGCTTATCAAATGTTTTATTTTTTATTTCATTAATTATTTTATTCCTATCATTTAAATCACAATTTATAACACCAAACGAATATTCAATCGCCGCATTTAATTCAATACTAGAATCTCTCCAACCTCCACCGACGTATTTAGATCCAAAATTTAAAATATAACGCTGATTAAAATTCAAATCAACTCCAGAGATATTCACATAGTTTTGATCACTAAAATTTCTTGGAAACTTTTTATTATACAAATGTTCAATTTTCCTATTAAATTTATCCATCATTTTTGAATGCAAATTATTAAAACGTATTTGACAAATCTGTTTATATTCATATAAATAATCAATATTATTAATGTAAATAAAATGATTTAATGTTCTTAAATACTTTCTATTATAAAACAGCAAATATTTACATTGGTCAATTATATTATGAAGTAATATAAATATAAATATGATGTATTTATATGTGCACATAGTGAAATAATAGTTAATTTGTTTAATGAGTTAAATATGATTAATAATGTAAAATGGATGTTAAATGAAGAGAAGGAAGATTCTATAAAGTTTTTAGATATATTTATTAAAAGAAATAATAATGTGTTTGATTATAATATGATTTTAAAGCCTGTGGAAATTAGGGGTTATATTCCATATAATTCTAAAGTTCATATGAGTCATAAATTAGCTGGTTTGAAGTCATTTTTATTTAGAAATGATTATTTGTGCAAATTTGTTAGTGATAAAATTGAAAATATTAATGTATATATTACTGATATGTTGAATGTTGGTTATGGAAGGAATATTATTTATAATACAATTACAAAATATAATCAAAATAAGAATAATAATAAGAAAATATTATGTAAATTAAAAAGTGATAAATGGATTTCTATTCCTTTTATATCTAATCAGCAAGCTAAATTAATTAATAAACTTTTTAGTGGTTTGTGTAGAATTTCTTTTTTCTCTTCAAATAACATAAATGATATGATAAATAACTCCAAAGCCAAGATTTCTAAGTTTGAATTAAGTTCTGTTATATATATGTTGTAATGTGGTTGTGGAATAAAATATATAGGGGAATCCAAATGTACATTACAAAAACGATATAATGATCATAAGACATTATATAAACGTGTACAGAAAGAAAATATATCTTCAGTAAATATGAATACTCCATCAATTATATTTGATCATAATAAAACATGTAATTATGGTTTTAAATTTAATAATAGAGATATAAAAATTATTCAAATTGAAAGGTGTAGTGAAAAACATAAAATTAAAGAGGCAATGATGATATCTAGGAATAGAGGTGGTTTAATGAATAAACAATCGGTTAATATAAAGACAACAGAATTGTGGGAAATTTGAATAGATTGAATAATGGGTAATGCAAATTTTTATTTTTTGTACGTTTGTATTAACAGTTGATAAAGATTGTCAGTGAAACAATTGAAAGTACTTCTGGTAAAGAATATATTATTTAATTTTCAATACTGTGTTAAATATATTTGTTTGAATTATTAATATATATATATATATATATATATATATATATATATATATATATATATATATATATATATATATATATATATATATATATATATATATATATATATATATATATATATATA
>JAQFVV010015772.1:0-11513 GCA_028023455.1 Epiperipatus broadwayi
TATATTTTACATTATTATTATTATTATTATTATTATTATTATTATTATTATTATTATTATTATTATTATTATTATTATTATTATTATTATTATTATTATTATTATTATTATTATTATTATTATTATTATTATTATTATTATTCATTTTACTAACAAGCTATTATCATTTTCCACTCTATCTAATAACACTGATACATCTAAACATTATATATTAAGAAAAGATAATAATCATTAATATACGATTTTCATGCTAAACCAGCATCAGTTGGTCCAGACTATTATTCTTACACACATATATAGTATAAGTGCTCAGATATATATTAAGATAGACTATCCTCATAGTTTAATGGACAGGCTTCAATCCACTCCACACTCCAACTCTCTCAACCGTCCATCCAATTGAAAATCTGATGATGGAATGCTCAAAGGCCACCCTGAGGCCGAGATTATTGTCACACTCCAGCATTCCCATCATCAGATTTTCAATTGGATGGATGGTTGAAGAGTTATGTGGAGTGGATTGAAGCCTGTCCATTAAACTATAGAGATAGTCTATCTTAATATGGTATCTGAGCACTTATACTATATATATGTGTGTAAAGATGATAGTCTAGACCAACTGATGAATGCTGTTTAGCATGAAATACGAATATTGGTGATTATTTATCTTTTCAGCATATATGTGTTTAGGTGTATCAGTGTTATTAGATAGAGTGGAGAGAGGTGGGGTGGGTGTGAAAGTCTGTGCTCATATACCCTATATTACATATATATAGCCACAGGTATATAACAAGCTCCTATTTCCAGTTATTACATTATAGAGATGTCTGCCCATCCTTGCATATGTATTAAATGGATTATGTCCTGTACATGTGGGGTTCAGATTGACCTTAGGTCAACATGGGTGTGACAATAATCTCGCCCTTAGGTGGCTCTTGAGCATTCCATCATCAGATTTTCAATTGGATGGATGGTTGAAGAGTTGAGTGTGGAGTGGATTGAAGTCGTCCATTAAACTATGAGGATAGTCTATCTTAATATATATCTGAGCACTTATACTATATATGTGTGTAAAGATGAGAGTCTGGACCAACTGATGATTGCTGGTTTAGCATGAAATACCTATATTGGTGATTATTTATCTTTTCAGCATATATGTGTTTAGGTGTATCAGTGTTATTAGATAGAGTGGAGAGAGGTGGGTGGTGTGAAAGTCTGTGCTCATATACCCTATATTACATATATATAGCCACAGGTATATAACAAGCCTGTGTTTTAGTTATAACAATCATTATTTATAATTTATTCATTCAATAATTTATAATCTATTTTAATTTATAATATTATTATTATAAACACATTTTAACCCACCTTTTATATCTCCTAACTGCTAAATTCAAATTTTAAAATTTTTACCGTTATACTTTTGTTACCCCCTCTCCCCTATTTAAATTTTACACTTGTAATAAAAGGTGGATTAAAATGTGTTTAAAATTAATAATAATAATATAAATTATTGAATGAATAAATTATAAATAATGATTGATAGTAAAATGAATAATAATAATGTAAAATATAAAAGATATTAAGTTAGAATTAAATATTATAAAAATAAAATAAAGTATAAAAATAGAATATAGATGTATAGTAAGTTTTTAATTAATAAATATAGAATATAAAAAACAAAAGTAAAAAATATATATTTAAAAGGTAATAAATAGAATATAAATTATAGGTTTATGTATATTTATATTCATGTGTTTGTATTATGTTGTAGTTCTGTAGAAGATTGCTGGGGCAATCAAAACTGTAAACTGTAAAAGAGGGTGATACATAAAATATTGTGTAACAGTAGTAAAGTGCATGGATGATTTAGTATTATATAGAAATCAGATATGATGAACGAGATTCTGCATGAAGTTTTTACTCTGCACATTATGTGATGATTACAAATTGTGGGAGTCCTACAATAGGAGTGCAAAAGTGCAAAATACTCTTATTATTTTATACGTATGAGCTGAAGAATAAAGTGATTTTTTTTTGTTAATATTGACATTTTCTGATCAGGAAAATGAGATGTTTAACATTAGTGAAATCTGGAGGTAATAAAATATATAAATACTGAAGTGAAATTTTTAGATCTATGTGGTTGTCCATGCATGTGTGAATGGGTTCAAAACTTTAGACCAATTTTAATTTCAGATTTTTAACTTTAATACTGTTGGATTACTTATTGTGCTTTCTTAATTCAAAGTTTGAATTCCAAAGTATCAGTGATAAAAGCAAAAGTAAGAACCAAGTCTGAGAGTTGGGGAGTTAAATACAATCATGTCCAATGATTATTAATGGTTCAAGCTTACAGTGAATAGTATTAAAGAGTGCACTGATTTTAGTTTATTATAGTATATAAAGTAAAGAATTAAACAATTTACTATTTATATATATATATATATATATATACATATATATACATATATATATATATATATATATATATATATATATATATATATATATATATATATATATAGTAAATTATTTAATGACTTGTTGAAAATTAGGTTATTATAAAAATGTTATTGCGGATATTATTAAAGGATTTAAAAGAAATCAACACTATAATAAAATTAAAAATAAAAATATCAAAATGAAATGGATTTCAATGCCATTTATATTAGATGAGCAGGTCAAGTTTATTAGGAAAAATTACAATGTTTTGTGTCATATTGCTTTTTTTCTCTACAAATAACATAAATAGATTACTTAATAATGCTAAAATTCAAAATTCAAAGTTTAATCAAAATTCTATTATATATAGATTGATATGTGGATGTGGCATACAATACATTGGTGAATCTAAGTGCACATTTGAGAAGAGAATAAAAGAGCATATGCTTTTATATAATAGAATTCAAAAAGAGAATCAATCTGGAACAGATGTAAATAAACCATCATCTGTTATATCTGATCATAATAAATCTTGTCAATATGGATTTAAATTTGATTATAAAAATATGAAAATTATTCAAATTGAACATTGTCATAAAAATAAAAGAGCTATGTTGATTTCAAGAAATCTTCAAATGTTAATGAATCGCCAGTCATCAAATGTTAAGATAACAGAATTGTGGGAGATCTTAATTGAACTATGGGTTTTGTTAAAGGTTATCTCATTTTGATTATTCAATGTTATATAGTTGATAAAGACTACAAAGTGTATAGTCAAAAGTACTTCTAAAAGAATATAGATTATGTAAATTGTACTGTATTTTGATATATATATTGATTTGTATATTACATATATTGTGAAATGAATACAGATATCAAACTTTATTTATTATATATATATATATATATATATTGTAACGGAAACTATATGGTAGCTCATGATTAAGCAAGCTAAATATAATGGAACGTATATGAGGTATTCCATTTATATTAAAAAATAAAGAAAAACAAACTTATTCCAATTATATTTTAATAAATTGTTTAAATGCCCTTCCAGCTAGCTTTACATGAAACAAATCTAAAATCATATTAAGCAATGAGATCTATCAATATAATTTATTTTCAAGATTGATGTGACTAACTAATCAAATATATATATATCAAAAATAAAGGGACTTTTACTAAAATTCAAATATACACATTTACTTATGTAAATTTATATACCTCTAAACATATGACTGAATAATAATATATATGTAAGTGACCTACAAACCAAATAATAAATGAAATATAAAATTATCTTTTACTAAATCGTAAATTCAATTAATTTACTAATAGCTTTGGCATTAAAAGAAAATAAGAATAATATAGTATCGATCTTTTAAATAATTACAAAGGCATTATATATAAAAATAAATAGCACATCCTTTATTTTATATTATGTTTTATCTTTAAATAATATTGATGTTTTAAATATAAATACAAAGAATAAATATATGTATATACTTGTAATAAGTATATATAGATTAAATATATAAAGACATATTTCTGCCTAACAATTATAATATAAATATAATAATTCATATATAATCTCATCCTATAAATTACATTTTAAGATTTTAAATTATTTAAATATTTTATTTTAACATCTGTTATACGTCTAATATTATTATAAAACAAGATACCTAAATTGATTATTTATAAAACGTATATTTTATAATGAAAAATAAAAAGTAAATAAAAAAAAATATATATTGATCTCAAAAATATATTTACATATCATTCATATATATAAATAAAAATATTAAATACCTTTTAAAAGTTCATTTAGTTAATCTTCCTTTCAAAAATTAATTTAGTTTATGAGTTCTTTTCCATCCGTTTACTTTTATTACTAGAATGCATTCTGTTGAAAGGCGAAGAAACGATTACATTAAAAGAAGACTGTTAATTCATAGATATATGCATATTTTATCCTTTTTAAAATTTCCTTTTTTTTAAAAAAATAAAAAAAAAATTAAAATGTTGAATCCAGCATATCAGTTCCAATTACTTGCAGATTATAATTAAATTGACGGTTATACATTTAAGATAGCTATATCATATTTCAACTCCAGACGCGACGAAATTTATATATTGAATTTTTTTAGTTGTTCTATTGAAAATTGCCTTGGAATAAATGACAGCGTTGATGGTAATGCAGCCCTAGCTGCGATATATCCTTCTTACCCAGACATCATTTATGTATTTACCACAAGATATATATGTTATTTCAGTATTTTGAAGAATGGTAAACTTTAAAGAAATAAAGTATAATAAAATTCTATCCTTCAGTTGTTTGTTCTATATCTATTCCAATAATAATTATAATGGCTTCCTAATTATTGTTGCTATTATCGTTCCATGCGCCAGCAGATGCTATTTTAAGACTCATATTATATATATGTTCTCTTTTAAAACAATTAACATCAAAATAAAAATAAAATATCAAGTATACATATAAAAAGTATCAAATCGAAAATTTGACATCTTTTAAAATATACATAAATAATTATTTATTGCATTTAATAATCATTATAAATAAAATAATCTTTTTTATAACTAATAATTTATATGTCCTTATTTATTTTAATAATTAAATGTTTATAATGATGTACTATATATATATAAATAAAATAATAACTTCAAATAATAACTATACTTAATAAACATAAAAGATAAATTTAAATATTTCATATGTAAACATCAACTAAAAGAGATTTTTTTTTTTAATAACAAATAACAAATTTAAATATAATATCGACTTATCGATATTTACAATATATATATATATAGTACCATTTACCAGTAGATTAGGTGTATATATTACACAGAATAATGTATTAGTTAATCAAATTATGTAAGATTTATTCTATTGGTGTGAATTCAGATATTTCTTAAACATAGTTACATTTCCTGATTAACTGACCTAATATTTTATTCTGCTTTGAATGGCTTGGTGGAATCTGTTTTTTATTTGTTTAAGATGGTACCAGGTTGTAGACCCACTGATTCTTGTCGCATCACATCTCATTATTTCAAAGGAAATATCTAAATGTAATAATATCAGGATTTCACTTTATTTTACTTAATCTTTTATATTAATTTTCTTTGGGTTTGACTATTAAACAAGCATATAGGCATAGGTAATTTATACATTTTCAAAATATTTTTGTTAATAATAAAATCTAACAAACTAAAATTAAGAATGTGCAATGAAAGGATTATATTAATGATAAATATTTTATTAAAAAACTAACTGAACATTAGATGATAATTATAAACTATTAATAAAATGGAAAGGACATATACACACATGTCCAGAATAATACTAATAATCAATTAATTCAAACAGTTTATATTACAATTCTCTTCTTAAGTTTTTTCTAGGAAGCAATCAATGAACAAAATAGAAAAATGAATGTCTCTTTATTGGTATGGGAAGAGTTAATGCTTCATTTGCATACATATTGAATCAAACATGAGTTATTATATGAATAATATCTTACCAGTAAGTTTCTCAGGGTTATGTTGATTGTTCATTATACCATGCATGGTTTTTTTTTACAAAGGACTGCATAATAATTAATTTTGATTTTATTCTGGTGACATTTTCATGTTTCTGGTCCTTAGTTAGATAAGCCTTTGGGTGACTTTTTCATGAGAGGTGTCAGGTAATGCTGTGTTTTTTACTCAATCGTGATGAATTGGTTCAGCATCTTAATAGTCCTGGATGAATACAATTTACTGCCATTTTAAAAAAAGAATAGCAAATAGCCTACTTGTCCTTTCACTACATGCCACACACAAAACAACTGCCAGTAAACATGAAATAAAACTTGCTTCGAAGTTGTCCACTTTTTACACCACAACCAGTTTAAAAATTTCTGCACATATTATGTTTTCATCTTTTTTTTTCTTATCAAACTACAATGGAATCCTGTATATTCCTTTTTGCTTTCTAGCTACAAAGTTCTTTTTCCATAAATTCTTTTGGTGCCGCATTTTCTTATTGGTAAAAGAACATTATTCTGATTGTAATCACTTGAATATGGTATTTCTTTCTTTCATTCATCTAGATTAATAATCTTCATGTATTTCTACTTCTTCCGATTTTAACTTTATTTTAATTAAATAGATAATGCAAAACATATAAATATCTTCCATTGTATTGTAACGATATATAAATATGTCGTTACATTAATTTAAAATAAAAAACTTTTAAGTTCGCATATAAAAATAAGTGTATTAAAAATAAAAGTAAAAAAAAACTAAACGCTAAAATTAAAAACGTTTGTTATACGTATATATATTCGCACAGATGCTAAACTTTAAAAATATTTTTTTTTAATAAATAAAAAAAGGTATTTGAATGTATTTTTTATAAAAAAAGATTTATAAAAGTATTTTAATAAAAAAATAACGTAAGTTAAAATAAAAACAGGTATTAATTAATTCCTGTAATCTATAAATGGAAATGATTGTTTATTAATTATCTAAAAGCTGTTTAATTAAAAAGTCAGATGGAAAGTTAGATAAGAGAAGAAAGGGATTTTAGCTTGACCAATGGAAGCCAAATAAAGGCCCGGACCATAACGAAAAAACAGAACAGTGACGTTTTTGTTCATGGAATCCATAGGAGGACTATAAAAAGAAAAAAATATTGAGTTCCAGTCAGAGAGTTTTTCCAACTTGATTTGATGACAACGGTAAGACGCACTTGCCGTTCTCTCTCATTTTTTTTTTTGTTTGTTTTAAAAAAAAATAAAATGAAAAGACTGTGATACCAGAATGGAACCAGCTAATGCTACCTCCAGAACATTTTCTTCCAATGGAGACGCCGTGGGAATTGCCAACGGGAACATGGACTATATGAAATGAACAATTATTAAAATCAATTAAGAACTTTCGTCAAGTTTTATAAATTGATAAACAAGCCAACTTAAAAGTTAAAACGGACTCTTATCTGACTTTTGTAAGTTTTTAAATCAAATTAATAATGTTTAATTTTATATGTTTTCCGATTGATAAACATCTTTTCCATTATTTTTTTTTTTTTCTTATTGTAAAGATTATTTAAATGCATGAAATTTAAGTTGTTTATAGACGCTTGCATGGATTCGTTTGCGGTTAATTATATTTTGGTTTTCATATTTGATCAAAATATATAGACATTCGATAAATAATGATACCTTACGGTGAGTATCTAAAATGTATTTATTCGGATGTCTTTTAAGTTATTGGTGACAACGCAAGTATCTTATGGTGAATACTATTGGGTTACTTATAAGTTTCCCTCTGCGATTGTCGGTATCAATAATTTTGTATTTTGATCGTTTATGTTTATTTTGAAATGTTTTTGACCGTGGAATCTATGTAATCGATCTATACCCAACATTTTTAAACTCATTTGTGCGAACGTATCTAAATGTTAAACTTAAGTCGGGCGTGAATGGCTATATAGATTTGTAAAGTTATATTAGGGGAGGGTAATCTTAGGTTATTTGTGTCGTTGTTGAATTGGGTCAATGGATTGGATATATTTGTGTAATTAGTAGATGTAGTATGAGTTTCGCTACGTGCAGAATCGCTGTATACACCGCACCAACCCTTTGCCTATGGATGGGATTGTAAGTCGGCAAAAAGGATCGCGGTCCCTTCCTATGGAGTTTTTATTTTATTGTTCTTCTTGCTATACAGACGTCATATTCCTGTATTAGACAAGAGTCAATGTTTTCTTAAACTATATTGTTCAGATGTCCATTCCTGACAGTATAGTATCTTTGTGCTGTTGTATTTTCATGCTACATTGAATACATAAATGTATCGGATGGATTGATGCCAGTTTGACTGCGAATTTTAGCCTAGGGTTAAATAGGGATAGAATGTTTTATTTTCAAATGCAGATCTATGTAGTCTATTCATACTTGACAATCTAAATAAAAAAAAAATTAAAATCATTGAAATTTATATAAATGTAAAATTAAAGAGTAATAAGAATATAAAAATCTAAAAATGTTAAACCTATTCCTCGAGTTTAGAATGATTTTATATGTGCGTAAATAAATATTTTATGTGTTAATTTCTGGCAGTGGCTTTTATTCTTTTATATTTAAGATATAAAATTTATAGATTTTTATCTCTGCGTCTCCGCTGAGCTAGTGACTTGGGCTAACGATCGGAATATTTAAATAAAGTGGAATCTTAACAGCGCGTATCTGCCTACTTTATAAATTTTTCTAGGCTCAAATGCCTAGATGGCGCCCTTGTAGTGCAGATATTGTTTTTGCGGTTAGATTCGATCTTCACTTTCATTCCGATTGGTACAAACTGGCTACCCAACTTGGGCCGATCTTTAATAAACACGAGTGCCCTGAGAATTTTAAAAGGGAATCATGCCCGTAAATTTTTTCTGAAAATTATATAGATATATGTTTTGTATTAACGTAAAGTTATAGTTTAAATTTTGTGTAAAAAGGTACTGCCAGTAAGAAAAATTGCGCATATGTAAAGAGAAATACGAGGAATAAAAAAGTAATAAATAAAACGTAATTAATAAATATAAATCATAATTTTTTTTTTAAAAAGTCTTGTTTAAAATTTAATCGTTTAACTTGCCTAAATAATACTTAAAGGTAGGAGAAATGAAACTTGGAAGGGAGGGGGCAGAAATTTAGCTGGTAGTAAGGAATCATCAGTCAACTTTTTTTTTTATCATTATATTTGTGTGTAATTACTGTTTTGTCTTTTAAAAAAAAAAAGTTTTGTCCTTTTGAAATTTCATATATAACAAATTTGTGTAACGTAATTACTAACACTAAGTAAATTCTTTTTTTTTTTTTTAATGTTTTTATTTTTTTGAGGAAGTTTACTGATATGTAACGATATATAAATATGTCGTTACATTAATTTAAAATAAAAAACTTTTAAGTTCGCATATAAAAATAAGTGTATTAAAAATAAAAGTAAAAAAAAACTAAACGCTAAAATTAAAAACGTTTGTTATACGTATATATATTCGCACAGATGCTAAACTTTAAAAATATTTTTTTTAATAAATAAAAAAAGGTATTTGAATGTATTTTTTATAAAAAAAGATTTATAAAAGTATTTTAATAAAAAAATAACGTAAGTTAAAATAAAAACAGGTATTAATTAATTCCTGTAATCTATAAATGGAAATGATTGTTTATTAATTATCTAAAAGCTGTTTAATTAAAAAGTCAGATGGAAAGTTAGATAAGAGAAGAAAGGGATTTTAGCTTGACCAATGGAAGCCAAATAAAGGCCCGGACCATAACGAAAAAACAGAACAGTGACGTTTTTGTTCATGGAATCCATAGGAGGACTATAAAAAGAAAAAAATATTGAGTTCCAGTCAGAGAGTTTTTCCAACTTGATTTGATGACAACGGTAAGACGCACTTGCCGTTCTCTCTCATTTTTTTTTGTTTGTTTTAAAAAAAAATAAAATGAAAAGACTGTGATACCAGAATGGAACCAGCTAATGCTACCTCCAGAACATTTTCTTCCAATGGAGACGCCGTGGGAATTGCCAACGGGAACATGGACTATATGAAATGAACAATTATTAAAATCAATTAAGAACTTTCGTCAAGTTTTATAAATTGATAAACAAGCCAACTTAAAAGTTAAAACGGACTCTTATCTGACTTTTGTAAGTTTTTAAATCAAATTAATAATGTTTAATTTTATATGTTTTCCGATTGATAAACATCTTTTCCATTATTTTTTTTTCTTATTGTAAAGATTATTTAAATGCATGAAATTTAAGTTGTTTATAGACGCTTGCATGGATTCGTTTGCGGTTAATTATATTTTGGTTTTCATATTTGATCAAAATATATAGACATTCGATAAATAATGATACCTTACGGTGAGTATCTAAAATGTATTTATTCGGATGTCTTTTAAGTTATTGGTGACAACGCAAGTATCTTATGGTGAATACTATTGGGTTACTTATAAGTTTCCCTCTGCGATTGTCGGTATCAATAATTTTGTATTTTGATCGTTTATGTTTATTTTGAAATGTTTTTGACCGTGGAATCTATGTAATCGATCTATACCCAACATTTTTAAACTCATTTGTGCGAACGTATCTAAATGTTAAACTTAAGTCAGGCGTGAATGGCTATATAGATTTGTAAAGTTATATTAGGGGAGGGTAATCTTAGGTTATTTGTGTCGTTGTTGAATTGGGTCAATGGATTGGATATATTTGTGTAATTAGTAGATGTAGTATGAGTTTCGCTACGTGCAGAATCGCTGTATACACCGCACCAACCCTTTGCCTATGGATGGGATTGTAAGTCGGCAAAAAGGATCGCGGTCCCTTCCTATGGAGTTTTTATTTTATTGTTCTTCTTGCTATACAGACGTCATATTCCTGTATTAGACAAGAGTCAATGTTTTCTTAAACTATATTGTTCAGATGTCCATTCCTGACAGTATAGTATCTTTGTGCTGTTGTATTTTCATGCTACATTGAATACATAAATGTATCGGATGGATTGATGCCAGTTTGACTGCGAATTTTAGCCTAGGGTTAAATAGGGATAGAATGTTTTATTTTCAAATGCAGATCTATGTAGTCTATTCATACTTGACAATCTAAATAAAAAAAAAATTAAAATCATTGAAATTTATATAAATGTAAAATTAAAGAGTAATAAGAATATAAAAATCTAAAAATGTTAAACCTATTCCTCGAGTTTAGAATGATTTTATATGTGCGTAAATAAATATTTTATGTGTTAATTTCTGGCATTGGCTTTTACTCTTTGATATTTAAGATATAAAATTTATAGATTTTTATCTCTGCGTCTCCGCTGAGCTAGTGACTTGGGCTAACGATCGGAATATTTAAATAAAGTGGAATCTTAACAGCGCGTATCTGCCTACTTTATAAATTTTTCTAGGCTCAAATGCCTAGATGGCGCCCTTGTAGTGCAGATATTGTTTTTGCGGTTAGATTCGATCTTCACTTTCATTCCGATTGGTACA
>JAQFVV010015773.1:0-11505 GCA_028023455.1 Epiperipatus broadwayi
GCAGGGCCGGCGCTGGGTACTAGGCGCCCGCATGCAAATTTGATTTTGGTGCCCCTGTCAATATGTATGTTTACTTAGGTAACCCGACCGTGTCCCGTGGCGTTTTAAAAAAGTCATGACTTTTAGAAAGAATGCACGATGTAATGCTATTTTTGATATCAAAAATAGCATAAAATTGATTGTTAAATTATGTATTATTTCATACAAACGGTTTGTATGAAATAATATATAATTTAACACGGCAAATTTAGATGTTAGAAAAATTTGCAGAAATTTTAAAAATAATGTGTTTGTTAAAAATAGACAGAGTGATTCAAATATATATATAATAAATTTAAAAAAAATAATGTTTGAGATTAAAATATTTAAATGTTTAAAATAATTTTCGAAAAACATTTACATATTTTAATCTCAAATATTTTTTTTTTAAAATTTCATATTTATTATTTGCGTCACTGTCTGTTTTTAACAATTTTTAAAATTTTTGCTAATTTTTCTAACCTCTAAATTTATGCAAATATTAGCAAATTTAATAATAAATTTACAATTTATAAATGAAATAATTTTAAAAAAAGATAATATTACAAACATACATATTTAATTTATTATTATTAATGTACGCTATATCTATATAAACGCTCCATATAAACCAAATTTTTAATCAGCCCCCCCCCCCCCCCCCCGGTCAATGGTGTCCCGTTTTACCAATGTTAAAATCTGGTCACTTTAATGTATACCACCTACATGTTATAAATATTAGTGTACAAAATCTTTCTAAGGGAAACAAACAAGGCAATGTAAATAAATAATTTTTAATATTAAAAAAAAGAAAATACAGTTAAAAAAAGTAAATGCATTACAAAACATGTTATAATTTTATACTCCTTGACTTCATATTAATAAACCTTGATATGATTGTATTTATTTCCAGTTCTGCACAAATATCATTTTCAATAGCAATTAATGCCAAATTAACAAGCCGTTTTTGTGACATAGTTGTTCTCAAGTAAGTTTTAATTAATTTTAACTTAGAAAAAGAGTGCTCACCGCTTGCAACACTAACAGGTAATGTTAATAATATTCTTAAAGCTATTGATAAGTTTGGCATAGATAAATTATTAGAAACTATAAAATTAAGTGTTTCGAAAGGGTTTTGAGAATTTAAAAAATCCTTTTGAAAAATATCTCGAAAAGCACATAATTCGATCGAATAAATCTGTAGCATTAATATCTTTACTGTTATCAAATTTCAAAATATTTTCTAAATCTTTGCATTTTGCTTGTAACTCGCTCTTATTAATTTCTGATATTTTATATAGAAAATTGAAATTATTATAACATGCTTCGAGGAGTTCAAAGCGTTCTGTTAAAGAATTAATCGCTACATCTAAAAGTGTAAAAAACATGTTTATTTTAAATTTTTCTTCAGGTATTTGAGGTGTTTCGTCCTGATGCTCGTAATCAAATTGACGAGTTTTTTTCTGTTGTCGAACTTCTTTGGCAGTTTTAAATTCTTTCTCTCCATCAACCTCTTCGCTAAGTTCATCTGCAATTTTGAGAATGTTTTTGAAATTTGAATCTGATCGATATTCTCGTAAAAATTTATTTAGATTTGCGATCGATTCTAAAGCAAGTGAAGCATTCATATTTACATTTTGGAGCATTTTACTGACAGGATTTATTCTATTTAATATATCATGCCAAATTATTAAAGAACAAATAAATTTGTAATCCTTAAGGTTAGTGCAGAGTGATTGAGCTTCATGTTGAATTTCTCTATTAAAAGATTCGTTGTTCATTATTTCATAGAGTGCATCATAAATTTCACCCAACTGATACCATAGAGGCCGGATTGCATCAATTCTGCTTTCCCATTGTGTTTCTGATGGTTGTTTTAGAGTTAAAGTTTTAATAAATTTTAAAAGGATTGACCACCGTTTATAAGATGATGAAAAAAAATTGTATATTTTTTGAACAATTGCAAAAAAACCAATTGTATCTACATTGACTTTGGCGGCATCGTTTATGATTAAGTTTAAAAAATGAGCAGCACATGGTACGTAAAATGCACAAGGGTTTTTGGTTAAAATCAAATTTTGAAGTCCAGCCTTTTTGCCTTTCATGTTGGCCCCATTATCATACCCTTGACCACGCATGTCTTCAATGGGAATCTTCCATTTTTCCAGTTGTTCAATTATTGTTGTACATAAACCTCGTCCAGTGGAATCTGTTATATCTATGAAACCTAAAAAGTTTTCTCTAATTTTAACCGTTCCATTATTACAAAAAACGAAGCGAATAATTATGGTCATTTGTTCAGTTTTACTTGCATCTGGTGTACAATCTAAAATAATAGAATAATATTTGGATTTCTTTATCGATAATAAAATTGTTTCCCTAATTGCTGTACTTAAAATTTCCAATAATTCATTTTGGCTATCTTTGCTCAAATAATGTACTCTATTGTTTTGATCTAGGGCCCTCTCAACATGATTTTCCATAACGGGATCAAACTTCGCAAATAATTCAATTAATTTTTTAAAAATTTCCGTTATTTTTTCGTATAATTTATCAGATGATCCGCGAAATGCTAAATTTTGACTACCAAGGAATTTGATAATTTCAATCAGCCGTTCCAAAACACTCCTCCAATGTTTCTTTTCCATTTCATATAAATTTTGAGATTGACAATCAATAGTAATTTTGTTTTTTAATCTTTTCTCAAGTTCATTCCAATTCAATAAACTTTTCATGTGAGCCATACTAGTTTCATGTCTGTGTAAAGTTGTACTTAAATTTCTCCAATTATTGTATCCTTCTATGAGGCTAGATTCAGTAGATCCAAAAAGTTTGCAACAAAAGCAAAACACAGAGTTCAAAATTTCGGAATAAATAAGCCATTTTCGAAAAACTACTTCTCCGTTTTCCATTTTTCTATTATAATATACATCAGAAAATTTACGGCCATGTACATCGTTCGGATATATAATATCTTTCTTTTGAACAGGCCCCATTTCTACTAAAATAACACGTAGTTTGTCATCGATTTTATTCCATTCAGCTGGATCTTCTAAATTTGTACACATTTGATATGATATTGGCACAATGACTTTGTTGTCACTTAACTGTTTCTTACTAAAATCTTGTTCAATATTTTCAACAGTTCCCTGTGAACTAGATGATGTGCACGGTTCTTGTTGAGTATAAGCTATTTCAGAAGCAGTTGATATTTTAAGATATTTATTAAGTGATCCACTTTGTTTTTTAATGTTTGCTATTTTTTCAGCTTGGCGTTTACGATTTTGTGCACCGGATAGTTTTTTCTTAGTTTTTGATTCCATATTACTTTTACTCATGAACGCCACTTTAAAATAATTTTCAAATGTAATAAATAAATAAATACGGACTCTAATTTATATATTTACATCATGTATCTTAATACTTAAGATTATATATCGCTAATTTAGATGTCCAACACAAATTACTTCTTGCGCCAAAATACAAAACTCTATACGCGGAGGGGAAGAAGTTGTTTAACTTGTTTACCTAAAAAAGACAGCTAATAAATTGGAAATATTCAGCCATTGACATTAAAAATGGTCAGGTTTTAAAATAACTCAAGTGTCCAGCTTTTTACGCTTGATTGAACATTTTAGTTTTACCATTTTTCTAATTAACACAGGTGGCCTGCCAGACCTGATTTGCGATTTCAATAGAAAATTTCCTGGGATTATAATTATTGTTTACAAGTTCTTACTAAGATTTTAAAATTTGCGATAAACATCATAAGCAAACGTATGTAATTAATTTGCAAACCTAATTAGTATGCAGAAAAAATAGACTTTTGACAACGATTAAAATATATAAAATAAAAAGTAAACAGAAAATTATATTAAGTTTACTGGAATTATACCTATAATATATATTACATACACGTTCGAATATTTATATCAAATTATTATTTAAATAAAAAATTAGAAAATGTTTTATTTTGCAATATTATAATCGTTTCTTACGATTTCAAAATTATGTACATGATCTAATATATATATATATACACATATACATACATAAGTTCTAATTTATAATACTTTTAGTGTGTGTTTATTTGTATATTTGCTAGCAGAAAGTTACTTATAGTTTACTATAAGCAGTACTATATATATATAAACATTACAATATGAAATTTGTAATATAATAAACTTTATGTTTAGTTTATTGTTCATGATAAATAATAGATTTGATTGTTTTATATTTTTAATATTAAGCAGAGCTTGTGTGCAGGCCTGCTTGTGTGTGTCATTTAATAAGATATAATATGACTTCATATGATTTTCAATAATCTACTCTCAATAATTTTTGTTGGCGCCTCCTTCTGCCAGCGCCCGCATGCCCGCTTCCGCCGGCCCTGGCAATCAGTATTGCAAAAATCGTTACACCTTTATAAAGAACTCACTAAAGTTTACTTGTACATGTAGTTTTAAAACGGGAATATTAGGAGGAAAAAATCTGTTAAGAGGATAGAAAGTAATTGGCAAATTACTAATGATGATGAATAAGTATTTTTATTTGTTTTTAACTCTCTACTGTCTTAAATACTTACGCAATATATCTTAAGAAAGCAAACTAAACTTACATAAAAAATGTGTAGTAAGATAGATGCATGCATAACAAAAGAAATTGTTTTCAGTTATTCTGGTACAAATGATAAATAAAAATTATCTGGAATAAGATAAAATTAAAGATCATTTCTATCAAAACAGCATCAAGATTTAGTTTTGTAATATCCATTCATACTTTAATAAATCACATAAAAGTTCTAGGAAGAAAGAAACAGATAGTTAAAGATTTTCTTAAATTACTAAAAATATACATTGTGCAAAATTCATCGAATTTATATGATTTACAGCTATGATTATATTTGAGAGAAACTCTGTCCAAATCAAATAACTTCTTTATGAATAGAATTCTGTGAGTACCTATATGGTTTAGCATAACATTTGAATGCTAAACTCAAGAGCTAATAATTCCTGGATTGAAGTTCAATTTGTGATGTTTGATCATTACCTTACACTTCTCATCCTTCTTAAATAACTAATCATTCATTTATTATTATACTGATTAATTCTGTTTTGAGCATATTCAGCTTGTTTACAATTATAACTTTATGATTTAAATGAGATATACATATTCTGGTAATTATCACAGAGCTTAAAGAGTTTATAGATGATCGTGAGTGTAAAACTGATAGCTGGATATTTTAAATTAATTTTCTTAAAAGATATGTTGTGTCTAAACAGAGAGAATTAACAGATTATTGTGTTTGAAAATGGTATGGCTCAATTTATGTTTAAGTAACGAATTTATCCAGATTGCAATCTTTATCTTAATCAGATTCAGCATCCATCACTTCAGACTAATGGATGTACATAAGGCCAGAAACAAGGAAATTGGTGAAGATGGTTAGTGAACCTAATTGCTCCCATTGGGAAAAAGAACTTGGCCATAAATTGACTGTTTTTTCAGAAGTTGAATCACACAATGATGAATATTATCCTGGTTGTCCCATATTCAATTGCAAACACAGTAAACCATGTTCAAGGTAACTAGCTCCAAATATTAAACCTGATATAAGGCAAGCTGTCACAACATTGTAACCATAACTGTGCTCAAATAAATGTGGTTTATTGGAAGAATTTGATCCAGGATAATCAGAAAATTGGTCAACCTACATGGATTGAGTGTTAAAAACCTGAATTAAAATTTGTGACACTTCTAATGATATGTGGTCTGCAGACATATAAAATTTTGCATTCACAAGTGACATGAGTGCTTCTACTAAGCTTGATTTTGACCAAGGACTATCTCTGCTATCAGCATTTTTTGATCCAAAACCACTAACAGTAATTCAGAGATATCATTTCAATTTCTATATTCAAGTAGAGAGAAAAAATGAAAGATTTTACTGTTAATCTTAGGAAGCTTGCATTTAGCTATAAGATTAGGGTGTCTTAAAGAAAGTACTAAGAGATCATTACATTTTGAGAATTCATGATCACAGGCTCAAAATCAACTTGTTAATTGATCCAAATACTGCCTTTCAGTCTGCAGTAACTCTGTCTGAATACATAGTGTTTCAGACTTCCCTGTCAAATATAATCCCAGCAATAAAGTTGTGGATTGGAATGCCAGATTGTTTAGAATTTCTCTGTCAGAATGAGCTTAAGGGATATATTACTGATAATAATGCTGTGAGACTTTGTTACAGATAAACAAACCAGAATAACACACATCACATGTTCATTTAGAAATTATGGTTCAAGATACCAGATATATAAATGAATAAAACACTACACCTATGATTGAAGACATCTGATATACCAGACATTGACCTTGCTAATAAAGACACAGTTTAATAATAATGGAATCAGATCTGTTCACTTATGTATCTCAATGGTAGCAGGGCTGGAATGTTATGACTCAATTTACTTTCAAGTAATTATCTTGTTCAGATTCCAATCTTATCTTGATTGGATTCAGCACTCATTGTTACAAATGAATAATTATATGTATGAATAAAATATAACTAATGATAGAAACATATCAATAGGTGAAGATGCTCAGTAAATCAGATTTCTTTCATTAACCTGTTCAGTAGTAAAATCCTTCTGTCTACTCTGATAGGACCCAGAAAATCTTTCATTATATATTCCACCATATTTGAACATTTTATTTTTTACAATTAAAAACCCTTTTCTATATGTTATCTAACTAATTTTTACATTATTAATTACAAATATAAGTGATATTTTTTTTATAAATATATATTTTTAAAAACTTACATATAAAAATAAATAACTACCCAAAGTTTTTAAATATAACAATGAAGTATGCCATCATTGGTTGTTGTTAATTTATTCAAATAGTTTGAAGAACAACATATTAAATATTTCAATTTTATGTTATTAAAAAAATGATATATTCATAAGTTAATATGTTAGTTATTGTTTTTAAAATTTTGAAGGGTATTTTATTTACCAGTTTGGTAAAAGTGATTTCTTTTTACCTAGTACAAACAGCTTCTATTGCTGTAATAAACTTTTTAAGAGCTCTCTTTTTAGAAATGAAGTATTTTCAAAGTCAATCTCATAATAATGATGTAGTTTTTGGTTTAAAAATAGGTCTTTTACAAAAATATGGCATCATGACTATTAATTTGTAAAAAAAAATAATAAAAAAATACAAATCTACCGTATTCAAGAATTTAGTCTAAAACACTCAGCCAATAAGAAATTCTTGTTTCTACTAACTTCTAAACCATCTCCCTTATAATTCTGTCATGTTAATAGGGTACTGTCATTCACTCCAAAAGATTCACATACTGATGATATCTGCAGATTTTTTTCCAATTAATATGTTAAAATTGCAACAACAGGGAAAAGAGAAGATGAAAACTACCACAAACTGTAATATAAAGTTGTAGATATGTTTAAAAAAGTAGAGAAGGTAATGATCACTGTTCCATTCTAATGTCTAAAATGTCAAATTCAAGCAAAGATGCTATTTACTTTTTTATTCAGTCAGTTAAGGAAAATATCTAACTATGGAGGTAGAGCAAGACAGATTGGGTATTACACTAATTATTCATATCTGATTGCAAAAGCAATAAGACACCTTTGTCAATCTGGAAGCTGCTAAATAGCAAACGTGACATGAGGCAACCTGCCATAGTACAACTTGAACTGTTAAGCAAACCTATAATGATATGTGAAGTCCCTTGCTTCAATAGCTATATAGAAACTAGATGTTTCACCTATCAATGGAAAATGGTCTCAGATATTTATATGTTTATTGTATATAAAAATGTTTAATAAAATATTTAATCATATTATACAAGTTTGTGTTTATCACAATTGTATATAAACATGACACAAAACTAACCCTTCAGACAGCATGTCAAACTGATCTTATCTAAAACATATTCAGTCTTTCTGACTTCTATAATCATAAAAAAGGATTTTCTAATTCTCTTAGTCATACTGACTCTTAAACGTTTATCCACTTCAGACACTTAAATAATAGGCATCATTTCTATTGTTTAAACATCAAATTTTTTTTTTTAAGTGTCATAGCATCGGCTGGGACGTGAACCCGCAACCTGGGCAACTGCCTGCAAATGCAAGGCAGTCACGCTGACCTCTCAACTACTAATGCAAGACTAACATCAAATTTTTATTTGTTAGGCTGATACTGATTATCATCAAAAAAACAGGATGAAATGTACTAAGCATTTTATTTATTAAACATTTCCTTACAATAGAGGGAATTCATTTATTGATGTTAATAATAAACATCACATCACATAAACATTACAGTCCATTTGAACCTTACTCATTTCTATAAGGATGGAGAGGAATAGATGTTTCACATTAGTAGTTAAGTTTTACTGCCACTCAAGATACTGTTACCCGGTTTGTTTATGTATTGTATATTTATTAATTACTATATAACATCATATAAAGTTTATTCGGGGTTGCCCAAGCCATTTATCTAGAATTATGTTTACTATTTGTACATTATTATTGCTTTTCACTGATTCTAGAAAAAATTAACAATTAAAGAAAACAATATAGTTTTTTTCCTTTACGATATAAAAAATGAGAAATAATAGATGTAGTATTTTTGCTACTAGCAATATTAATTATAACTGAATTAAAATAATGGGACAGTTTTATACAGAGGTCAAAATAAACTGACACCCAACAATAATATTAAAATTTACTTGTAACATACTCTTTAATAAAACAATTGTAGAATCTAAAATCACAAGTTATTAAAAATGATTATATAAATAGAGTAATTTTACTTATAGAAATAATAAATTTATTAAACGCACATTGATTACGTAAGTAATATTCATTAAGGCTGTAGCATCAAGCACATGCATATAAAAATGCGATAGTAGGGACTTCTACAGGTCTTAAACCAAGATTAGGATTTAAGACCTGTAGAAGTCCCTACTATCGCACTTTTATATGCATGTGCTTGAGGCTACAGCCTTAATGAATATTACTTATAGAAATAACAATAAAGATGATTCCCACAATTCTTTTAGACTTATTAGTGGTCATTATATATGCTTTACTCATTGGAAGAGACACCAAACACATATCAAACTATATTTTTAAAAAATCATTAACATGTATTTTATAAAATATAATATGTTTAAAAACATAAATACATATTTAAAAACATGAAATTAAGATATTTTCATAATAGTCAATGATTTATGTATTTTAAAACATAAAAATAATACAATTTATTTAAAACAAATTTTCGAGAAGAAATTTTCGTTACAATTGTCTTCAATAAATCCATAAGAAATGTAAGTCTTCAAAAAATATTTACTTCCATATAGTGTTTAATGTTAAACGCAAATCATGTAAAGTTCTAAATTTACGAAGAAAGCAAGATAAAACATTTTAAATTCACATGGAAAACTAATTTATACTGGGCAAAAAAAGTACAAATTGTTCATTTAAAAAAATTATGTATAAACCGTTTCCAAGCTTCACGTTTGTGTTAATATAAATTTTTGATAAAATGTTGTTGAAGTAGTGTTATTTAGGTTTGACCTATTAGAAGTAATAAACAAATTCATGAGAAAAATACTTTGATAAATTTAATAAACAATTAGACAATTAATGAAATATATAACCTATAACAATTGCTATAAATAAAGAAATACATACAAAATTATACACTTTAATTATTAGTAACATATTTACAATTATTTTACCCAAAGGAATATACAAATAATAGACCAATGTGGCTATAAACAAACCCTAGATATGTTTTGAGATCTTCAAAGATAGATCTCTGCAACTCCTGCTCTTATTTGACATAAATTCAATTCCAAAAATCTGAATACAGTTCTTTAGCAATTTAGTCCCAAAAGAGCTGTGATAAAAAGAATAGAAATCTATGATTTGCTCTCCTTTTTATTCTTAATCTTTTGATCAATGTAATAATTTTAATCATGAAGGGGGAGGATTAATTAGTTATAATTAAATTTCTCTCTAATTATATGACATTTTTCGTCCATTACACAGAGCTAGAGTTTATGTTGTACATAATAATTTTTTCCATTTCTGCAAATAGTTTCTAGCAAAAATAGTCTTTTAAATACTTGGGTGGATTTTTTTGTCTTTGAAGTCTCAGCAATATTGCTGCTCTCTTTTCCTGTCAATTTTTATTGTTGATGTCTGCTGACTTATTCTCCTTGTTATTTGTTTCTATCACTATATTGTCTTCTGTTGACATCACATTGTTTCTATTTGTAGTTGATGGGATTTAGGGTGTCTGATTTCCAACATTTTTTATGGCTGTTGACTGATTTCCCAGGTTTTGAAACTTTAATGGCATATATGATTTATATGTCTTTTATAAATCACATTATCTTAAGTTATCACAGCTTTTATGCATTTTGAATTAAGATAACAACTTCCATCTTCAACATGTGTTTTACAAAAACTATTTCAAATCTATCCTTTATCCCCAACATTAAATGTTTTGAATTCATTAAATTCAAATGCATATCTCATTAGTAAAAGATTAGTTTTATCCTTAGTTTTCTTTACCTTAGCAATTTTGCTGACATTTTGCTATTCACTGCTTTGGGAATTGAAATGCTTATATAATATCTGGTCAATTAACGCTGGTTTTAACATATGTTTATTTTTTCAGGGCAAGCTCCAGTTGATTAGCACCTTCTGCCAATTCATTACATTCAGGATGAGCACATATGCTTAACACGCTAGACTTCTAAATATTCTTTTCTGAAGTAAAGCCATAGCCATTATCTGTGATAAATTATCTCTGAGTAACCATATACTGGAAAAATTTAAACTAAATTGTCAACAATCTCATCTGCACCAGTGGTTGTTTATAATACAATATTCTACCCAATGGAAATAAGCATCCAGAAGTATTAAGAATGTCTGACCCATAGTCAAGATAAATACATTGTCATAGATTTGTAGCTTGTAGTCCCAAGTCATATTCTTTCATAAGTAATTACATATTTAATTGACATGTCAGTACATTTTTCATAAATGTCTCAATGTAGTCATTAATTTTAAGCCACAATATGTAGCTCCTAGCAAGTGCCTTAGCACATAATACTTCCAGATATTTGTTGTGTAATGTCTCAAGTATTTTCTATGAGTTTGGGCAGGTATTACTATATCTCCATTTCATTTGTATTTTTTGCATAGACAAATTTTTACAAACATTCCAAAACCTTAATGACAAGATCAGAGGTCAGAACACAGGCCAGCCTTTACTAATTCAGTTTATTAATAGTTCATATTCTTGATCATTCCTGGTCAATTCTAACATTATTTTACTATTTAATAACTCCAGAATGCAGATTATCAATATAGTTAATGTTATGACTTTTACCATCTTTTCACTCCTCGTTCTGTCTGGCATTTATGATAACAC
>JAQFVV010015774.1:0-11502 GCA_028023455.1 Epiperipatus broadwayi
TATATATTTGTTTACTACTGAAATAAATTTTAAATGTTCATATTTTGTTTTTATAAATATTAAAAAATGAGATTATAATCAAAACAAAAAGATTACACATCATCATTTCTAGAAAAATTATTTTTAGTTTACAAAATCAATAAAATCTTCATTATTTCTGATTTTTTAAAAAAAATCTGAATGAATATTTATTCATTTCTGCTATATCTAATAAATTATGCATTAAAAGTTTAAACATTTTAAATATTTATTGCAAAATTATGATATTTTCATACTCATAATTTTAGTTAGATTGTTGACGTAGAAAGCCAAGCTTCTAAATAGCTTCAGGCCACATTCATATTACTGCAAATATAACATTCTATTTTTGAAAATAAAGTATTTTTATTTAAAATAAGTTATTAATAATTAATTTTTCTTGATATCTAATAAATATTGTGTAAATTATTATACAAAAATATCTTAAACTGTAATAAATTCACAAATAAACAAATTTTTGGTCATTTGAACTATTTTCTTTAAACAATGTCATAACAGTTATGCCAGTTTATGGCCATGCCTTAATACAATGGCTTAACTTGTCAGGGCAGAGCTTAATTCTTTTGTTTAGAGCTTTTTTGAATATCTTGTCGTCTATTGATTTTTTTAAACAAAAATTTTATATTATATAGTATATAGGAAAATGCACATTTTGCAATATAATGCTTATGAAAAATCACACTAGGAGAAAAATTAATGAAAGCATAATTATACTCATGTGAAAACATCATGGGGTTAATCAAGTAAATCACAATGTGATAGTTTTTTTAATTGTATACTACTAAAAATCAGAAAGCTTAATTGATATGTCTATAACCATATTCTACAGAATTTAACTTCTTTTTTTCTGTTATTAATAAACTTGTATTCAATTGTTAAAATGATTCCAGTGAACTTAACTCTAAATGTTTTTAGAATATTATATGCTACATTATCTCTTTCTCACAGTAGCAGTTATAGATCTTATATTCTCTGAGCTAGATTCATGGATACAGTCTGATATATAAAAAAGGATGTATAGTAGTGTTTATGGCAACCAGTGAGGATGCTGATATTCCCATCAATTATTATCATCATCATTCTTGTTGGGACAAAGACAATATTCTTTAAAGCCATGCACTACATTTTATTTTAGTTTAGTCTCTACTGGAAAGTTGGCGAGTATACTAATGGTACTAAATGGCCAGCATTTTTTAATATTCCAGCATTACTGCTTTTATGATTATATATTTTAGTGGATTAGAACTTAGTTTGTACATCCAAATTATGTTTATGCCCCAAGCTGGAAAAGGCTAAATAGTTGGCCTGGTCAGCAGTAGACCCATTTCAAATCCAGTCACAATATTGACTGTTTATTTTTATTGATGATTATCCAGTGATGATGAATCAGTATTTATATTTATTTGTAATGTTGGTGGATTTATAGTTAAATATGCTTATAATAGTGAGTTAACTGGCTTGATCTCTCAGAGAGTTATCAAGATCTCTCATGCTCTTATAATATATAATATTACTTTAATATGATATGCTTTAATATCTTAATTTATTATTTTAATTTTTTTTTATCTCATTATTTAAAGTTTCATTATTTTAAATATTAGAATGAACTGAAGTGGTTGATGTTTTGTTTACCACCAAGGATGACTCCCTAATTAAGTCTATCCCGTTAATATATATATAATTTTTTAAATATTTCAATGCAATATCACTTAAATTTCTTGAAGTCATTTATTATAAACAGAAAAGCTATTTAAATTAAAGTTTAAAAGTTGAGAGTTTAAAAATGGACATATTTCCCATATTTGAAATTAAATTTCAACACTGTTAGACTGAAAAACCTTGAAATATTCAATTGCTATCTATATTGAATATATATAAAAAATTTGAAGAAAATTTGTTTGATAAAAATAGTTAAAAATCCTTCACTAAATTTTTGCTTTTAAACGAGTTTAATGTAAACAAAGAAAAGTAGGATTTTGTTTCTCACTTTGTTTCTATTTGAATTAACCATAAATGCCTCTAAAATTTCTTCATCAAATTAAATATAAGTGCTTGCTTAAAGGTATAACATCATTTATTGTGAATTAATCAAACCTATAGAACCAATTTAAATAAGGTTTGGCATGTGACTGGTCATCATTATTAGACTAGACACTTCTGGAATGTTGCATAATTGTATTGAAGCTGAACATGAGTACAAAATGTGAAGTAAATCTGTTCAGTATAAGTTAATAATCTGTTACAAAATTTGCTTCAAATGAAAAGAAGCCTTAAGTTAAATTAAACCAATTAAAGACTAACTCCATGACTACATAAATGGAAAATAATTATTTCTGACCATCAAATGTTATTTGTTGAAATAAATACCATTAAAATCAATTCTTTTCTATAACTGGTAAAATTATTAATAGTCTTAACCCAGTTATTAGTGGCTTTCTGGATTCCTGTCAACCCTGCAAAAGTTTAAAAAATGTTCAAACTACTTAAACATTGCACATAAGTGTGTAACCTTATTGATATGTATTTCCCACTTATTACATAATTATTGTTTACATTAATTTTTTATATATTTTAATTATTATGAGAGTGATCTAAACTTTTTTTGTTTTTGATATATGAATATTAATTGTAAATAATTTTTTATACATATAAAAAAATGAATAAATAAAATATTATTTTTGCTAATCATTCATTTAATAAACATTTGAAAGAAGAAAAATGTATTTCTTTTTATTAAAATAGAAAGCTATTGTGGTCCTTCTGCCATTTCCAGAGTTTGAAATTTTTATGAACTCTACAAGTTTGATTATTATTATTTTTGTTAAGAAAACAATAATAACAACAAAAATATCTTAAGTAATTATAAATTATATTAAAAAAAAGAAAATAATTAAATATTTTCTATTTCTTTAAATGATGCACTAAAAGGTATAAAATAATTGATATAAAAGCTAAGAACACAGAGTAAGAAAAGTTTAACACTAAGCATTTTATTATAATATGATGAGCAGTTTTAATTCCTTAATCCTGATATCATACGTATGGAAATGACTAGTGGATGTGAGGATTGTGGGAAAAAGACATATTGTAATTTCTTTGTAAATTTTATACTAATAAGTTATATGGACAATTTTAGAAAGGGGAATAAAGGACTGCTTTTTATTTATGGAGTTAGCATTATTGGTGATTATTTTGAATCTAGAATCATTCTTTTCTATACATACAACACTAGCTGATGGAGGCTCAATCATGTGACTGATGTTGTTTTCATGCTCTACAAAGTGGGCCATACAACTTATTTGCATACAATTTACATTATGTCTTTTATTCACAATCCTTTCATACATTAGTCATTGCTATGAGTATGATATCAAGACTAAGATATCAAAATGCGCTCATCATACTATAATAAAACTTTTATTGTTAAGTTTTTCTTATTCAGTGTTCCCACGTACTTAAATCCAATTATAATTGTATAGGAAAAATAAACCATCATTATAAAAATGTAAAGTAATAAAAGAAAATACAGTATTTGGGTTCAAAGGTTCACAAAAATTTTGAGTGGCCCGAGTGCCAGTATCAGGAACCCAGGATTCCAGAGTCGGACACTCTGCCATTGTAGTAATAGTACAAAACAATATTAGCTATTTAAAAATAAAAAAAAAATACTTTTTTTAACCCCAAATTCCACTTTAAGGAAAAATTTAAAAGAACAAAGTCCACTTTTATTGTAAAATGCTTTTCTTTCCCCTTCAGATATCTGATTGACTATTTTTAGCCTTTCTGCTCACAATGCAAATTAATGGCAAAAATCTATCCAAATATTTTCTATCTTAATATAAATCTAACACTGATTATATATATATATATATATGGGAGATCATGATGAGTGCTGGTTCAGCACAAAATGTATATATTGGAGATCTTGTATCTCATTCACATGTGTGTGGTCATGAGTATCGATTGTATGAAACAGAATCGCTAAGCTGAAGAGAGCTTGAAAATTTGTGTTCAAATTCCTTATATAAATCCATTATTTGTTATTTTTAATCCAGATATAATCTGAATCTGGAGAAGAAAATCTCACCCACCAATTAGCAAATTCTCTACTTGTGTGTAAAACTGTTTTTATCTTCACAATTTCTGTCTAAATTAAATATACACACCTAGGATGGCATTCATAATTGAGTATAACCATTACAATTATAAGAAACAAGTTTTGCAATGATTTGAGAAACCAATCTGTGAAACAGAAAGATATCAACCTATAGAACATGATAATTCATTTGTTAATTTATTGTGATACATCTTTTAATTTCTTCAGCAAGAAAACTTTTCTGCCTGAATTACTTCATCAGTATGCCTAATTGTAGTTTTCCAATGTATGCTAAAAAGTATGAAGTTTGAATAGTCTTAAGCTTGTGAGAAGCAACTCATCCATCACTAGACTAAACTGGCAGAAACCTTCTTAGTGGATGCAACAAATACATACCAATATTTATATAAAGGCTGCAGAAAGGAGTTTGCTATTAACTGAAAGGAGACCCTTTGATTCCTCTTGGAGGCCTTAAAGGAACCGAGCAGGGCAAATTCCTAATGTCCACTCCATACGTTCTTGTCATTGCAGCTGTTATTACTATATGTTTATTCATATAGTATACGAACATGGATGGGCTGCTCACCAACACGCATTAGCCAGCATGGTGAGTTTATTGGCTTTTTACCTCTGAGTTTAAGATCAAGAAACACCATGGTCTTTCTTCTCAGTGCCTGATAAGGCAGAATGAATGTTTGTGTAAATGATAAAGAGACTAAAGTAATGTTTAATCGATTTGCTCCAAATATGAAAATAAAGATTGATTATGATGAATTAGAAGAAGTTAAGAGTTACAAATACCTTGGTCAGATTATTAATACAGATGGAAACATAATAGAGGAAATTAATCATAGAATTAAACTTGATTGGAGTGCTTTTGGTAGAAATAACTTGATATTAAAAGGAAATATGCCTATGTGTTTGAAAAGAAAGGTTTTTAACAAATGTGTTTTACCAGTTCTTACTTATGGATCTGAGACTTGGACACTTAATAGAAGATCAATACAGAGACTTCAGACCACTCAAAGAAGTATGGAGAGATGTATGTTGGGAGTAACAAGAAGAGATCAAAAACGCAATGTATGGGTAAGAGAACAAACAGGTGTTACTGACCTCATTGAAAAAATTAAAAGATTGAAGTGGAGTTGGGCTGGACATATTGCTAGAAGAGATGATAATAGATGGACAATTGAAATTTTAAACTGGATTCCAAGAGATTGTAAAAGACCCAGAAAGAGACCACATGTAAGATGGATGGATGAAATAAGAAAATGTGTAGGGGTGATGTGGAGAAGAGAAGCTAAAGATCGGAGAAGATGGATTAAACTTGGAGAGACCTTCATCCTGCAGTGGATTGATAATGGTTGATAATGATGATGATGATGATGATTTATATAAATAAATATATTAATTGTATCTTTATGACTTGATAGGAAGCAGCTCAAACAAACATGAATAAATACACCCAAATTGAGAAGCAGTGAGACCTGTCCAACACAGGAAGTAACAGAGCTTCAAGGATTGTTATTTAGCAAAATGACAGATCAAATGCTTCTAGGAAGTAACTACAATGGTTCAGACTGCTAATCAGGCAATATCAAACATACTATTAATCATCAATGAAATTAAGAAACATCAGTAGAGACATTCTCTCTTGATCCACTATTGTTGAGATTAAGTGCAACTGATATTATTAATCAGAAAATAACATGTATAAATGTATATAACCATGTAACCATTATTTGATATATTAATAACCAGTTGATATATATATATTGTAACGGGAGAAAGATCTTTGAGATTCGCATATACTGACCCCGGGTGCGCCACTAGTCCGAAAATAGGAACTAGACATTTATTTTAGGGTGGACAGGATATGCGAATCAAAAGGCACCGAACTACACTCAGGGAGGAACAAGATATCTTAAATATTATTTAGACAGCTGAGAAATCAAAGCACAAAGACAAACGTCAGCCAAATAAATTTAAACAATTTATTAATTTTATAAGTTAGACAATATAGCCACGAATATAAAAGTGACTTATGTTAACATACGTATATTTACCAGAGATTGCACAAGAGTACGACAAACATCAAGGCATTAAACATGTTGGCAATAAAATTCTCTCACTTAAAATATAAGAAATGGTTAGGATAATATCTTCTTGCTGGACAGTTGTAAAATTACAAAAACAAACAACAACCCTAGCTTCCTAAAATCAGGGATAATAAAACAGTTACTGTCCTGCCGGAAATCGACGAAACCAGCGCGGATGTCCGAGCAGTAATATTCTAATTACTGTCGTTAAAACGCAGCAGAACTGCTGCGCGTAATACTACATTCAAAGTAAACGTGGTTGATCACACTTACAAGACAGCAAAAGATATTTGATTATGATCTTACGTAATCCAGAAAGAAATAGACTATTTTCAGACAACCTGAAGAAATAACTTGACAAATAGCCAGCAAAAAGATTTTGTTGTTTACACAAACAGCACAAACGATACATGCTTAAAGATTCTTTATTTTACAACTAAGGGCAGGTGAATAAATAAAGACTATGAAAACTGCCAATGCGTTTTGTAATAGTTATCGAAATAATCAGGTATATATTAAACATATAAAATACAATCTCCTAATGCACCCTCTGATAAACGAAAATTGCAAACAAACTTGGAATCTTAAAACTAAGATTCCAAGACACACTTTAAATACTAGAAAAGATAAATACTGATAATAAATAATTAATACAACCTTATAACATACTTATCATTAGATTGAGCGGAGATTTAATTCAACGCAATTTATTTACCCTGGCTAGAATAGGAAAAAGTTTAGCTTATGGTACGGCAGAGTTCTAGTGATTTAGTGACGAGTGCACACTTTTGATAATAGTTTATCTTTCAGGTCCTTTGACAGCGGCAAGGTAGAGGTAGTGTTTATTTTAGAAGTTCATGGCATGGCTGAAGAAGAGCTGGTAGGCGTGTGTCCGTCCTTTGTTTAAATTAGGAAGACATTCTAATGATGGCAAAACTCATAGCGGCAGATTTTGACATCTTGCACAGCAACAAATCTTGTCAATAATTAATTAAGTTTTTAGTAGGAATTAAATGTCCGAACAGCTACTCACAATGGTATCTCTTTGCAGGCCATAATCCAAGTGTGTATCTAATAATGAATCTCTTCTCTCTCCAAAAATTGGTGGGCTATTCTTGCCTCGCTACATTTCCCGTGCAAAACTTTCATTAGTGTCCATTCTATATTTCAGGCAGGGCAAATATTAATTTCCTGCTCAATCTAATTTAAGACTTCCAACCAGGGATAATTGAAACAAAAACGACAAATACAAAACTAAATCTCCACTTTTTAGAATTAACTTTAAAAATAATTACAATAAAAGCAACAGAAATATATAATTAGCAAGCTTGCCTGTTTTTAATCAAATTGATTAAAACAGACGGCGAAAGTAAACTATTTTACAATCAATTTTATAAACCTTAAATAATCTGTTTTAAAATATAAATGCGTATGTGTTTTAAATAATAATAAAAAAATTGAGCATTAGACATTTAATGAAAATGAAGTTATTTTCCCTTTTTAATTTTAGCAATAAAACCATTGAATCGGAAATCAATCCGGCTCAATATATATATATTAATTCCAATATTTTCAAGGATAAAAGATGTCATATTATTATTACTATTTGCGAGATATTCCGTGTAGTTAAAAAAAGCTAAATGCTGACATTTCAGTACAATATCAAGTACCTTCCTCAGAGCGTTCTCTTTCTCAAATTGAATGTGCAGCGAGATTTAAAATCATTTTTATTGTTTTCTTTCTCCTCATATATTGGTTGAGAAGTTTTAAAATTTATTTATTCTGGCAGTCAGAGAAAAATCCAATTCATCAGCTATTTATTCTCATATAAAAGTAACAAATCATGATATCAATTTTGAAAAAACAAATATTTTAGCAAAAATTGAACAATATGACCAGAGATTGCTAAGAGAAGCTATAGAGATTTTTAAAAGGCCCAAGAGCATAAATGAAAGATGTGAATTAAAGAAGATTAACAACATTTGGAAGAAGCTATTGGAAGAGAAAATAAATTTTAAAACTTCTCAACCAATATATGAGGAGAAAGAAAACAATAAAAATGATTTTAAATCTCACATGCATTCTTATTATAATTTGAGAAAGAGAACGCTCTGAGGAAGGTATTTGATATTGTACTGAAACATCAGCATTTAGCTTTTTTTAACTCCACTGAATATCCCGCAAATAGTAATAATAATATGACATATCTCTCTCTCTCTCTCTATATATATATATATATATATACACACGAAAAAATATTAATATCAGAATTAGGGACTATAAAAATGCTTTCAATCAAAAGTTGATTACATCAGTTTTTACATTTCATTTTTTAGAAAATTGATCACACACCTGATTTTGATAATAGTAAAATACTAACTTGGAAAAGTATGATTTAAGAATCATGAAAGAGCCTATTGGAATATTAAAAAGACTGGGTGATTTAAAGAAATCTGATGAGTATGATTTAAGAATCATGAAAGAACCTATTGGAATATTAAAAAAACTCAATGATTTAAAGAATTCTGGTGAGTATGATTCAAGAACCATGAAAGAGCCTATTGGAATAATAAAAAGACTCGATGATTTAAAGAATTCTGGTGAGTATGATCATAAAAGAGCCTATTGGAATATTAAAAAGACTCTATGATTAAAAAAATTCTGGAGAGTATGATTTAAGAACCATGAAAGAGCCTATTGAAATATTAAAAAGACTGGATGATTTAAATAAATATGGTGAGTATGATTTAAGAACGATGAAAGAGCCGATTGGAATATTAAAAAGACTGATTGATTTACAAAAATCTGACCAAAGCACAATTCTTCCCAGACTTGTGGAGGCCACTTATTTTATCTCTTTTTTTTAAAATCAACTTGGAGTCAATTCATTATAAAACTGAAGGGAACAATAATTTTGTTAATCCATATATTTTGAATAGAATGATTGTTCTTTACTTCATGCTCAATCTTGCTCTTATTTAAGACATAACAATTCCTCATAAAGATCTTAACTTTGATGAGGAAATAACTGAAAATATTAAACAATATATATATATATTGTAACGAGCACAGACGTTCGTTACATTGTTTTTTTTTTATATTTATTAAACATGAAAGTAAATAGTTCGCATTTAAAAATTTTCTTTAAGAATTAAAAATTGAAATTAAATATCATCTTAAACTCGTATATATTAAATCGCACAAATAAAAAAAAAATTATTAAAATAAAACTGTATTAAAAATAGAAAAGGTATTTTAAAAACAAAAACTTAAAAAGATTTAGAGATAAAAATATATATTTGATTTGGAAAACAGGTTAATTAATCAGAAATGGAAATGATTGTTAATTAGTTAAATGTAAACCAGCCTTGGGCATTTAAATGTAAAAACATCGGTCAGATAGAAAAACAATAGAAACAAATAGCCAATGAAAGAAATCCATCGGGAAATCGGACCCCAGTGAAAGGATCATCACATCGATGACATAATGCCAAGTCAATCCTTCGAATACGTATAAAAGGAAAATTTGGAAATTATTAATTAGTGATTGGATTATGATTATTACGATGTGACAGATAGATGTTAGTGCGGAGGTGCGGGAGAAGAGATTGAAGGACGCACGTTCAATCTCTTCAGTTTTGCTAGTAAAGAAAGAGAAATGAACTATCGTTTTTCTACATTGAGGACCAGTTAAAACAAAAATCTCCGGATGGATAAATAAATCGGCCTTCAGGATATTAACCTCTTTAGGACGGCGTGGGAATTTACGTTCATGGCAAGCAACGGATAAAGTTGGACGTTTTAAAAATCGTATGAACTTTATATTCACTTGAAACAATAAGAACTTTAAATTTTAAAACTTTTTAGTAAATAATGCAATAGAATCCTATCTGACCAAACTAAATTCTTTATTAATAGTGTTATTTGATGTATTTTTTTTCTTATTTATGTAAAATCATTTCCATTTATTTATTTTTTATTCTTTAAGTTTTTATCATGATTTTTTTTTGTTTTTCGTTAAATTAATTATATAAATGTTAAACTTAAGTCGGGCGTGAATGGCTGTATAGATTTGTAAAGTTATATTAGGGGAGGGTAATCTTAGGTTATTTGTTTCGTGGTTAAATTGGGTCAATGGATTGGATATATTGGTGTGATTAGTAGATGTAATATTGATTCGCTACGGGCAGAATCGCTTCATACGCCGCACACTTCCGTTTGCCTATGGAAGGAATTATAAGTCGGATACCGCAGTTCCTTTCTATGGAGTTTTTGTTTTATTGCTCTTCTTTGCAGATAGATGTAATATTCCTATCTCATGAGAAGCAATTTCTTCTCTTAACTTTTTGTGCTGCCGTATTTTATTACATTGAATACATCGATATATCAGATGAATTGATGCCGGTTTGACTACGAATTTTAACCTAAGGTTAAATAGGGATAGAATGTTTATTTTCAAAAGCAAATCTATGTGGTCTATTCATACTTGACCCTAAATAAAAATGCATTAAATTTAAGTTGTTTATAGACGCTTGCATGGATTGGTTATCGGTTAAGTATGTTTTGGGTTTTTATATTTGATCAAAATATATAGACATTCGATAAATAATGATACCTTACGGTGAGTATCTAAAATGTATTTATTCGGATGTCTTTTAAGTTATTGGTGACAATGCAAGTATCTTATGGTGAATACTAATGGGTTACGTATAAATTTCCCTCCGCAATTGTCAGTATCAATAATTTTGTATTTTGATCGTTTATGTTTCTTTTGAAATGTTTTTGACCGTGAAATCTATGTAACCGATCTATATTCAACATTATAAACAAACTTTCATAAATTTATATGTGCGAACTTAATTAAAATATAAAATTAGAATATAATAGTAATTAAATGTAAATTAAAGTCAAAAATCAAAGTTAAAAATAATGTTAAATGTTAAAATGTAAAACTAATACTAAAATAATTTTAAATCTTATATATATGTGCATAAATAAATGTTTGTATGCTAATTACTGGCAGTGGCTTATTTTATTTATTTTTTAAATGTTGAAATTTAATTAGATAAGATATTATATTATTTAATCTCTGCTATTCCACTGAGCTAGTGACATGGGCTAACGACCGGAACCAAAATATTTAAAAAAAATTTTTTTTTTTTTTGACTTACGTATCTGCCTACTTTATAAATTTTTCTAGGTTCAAATGCCTAGATGGCGCCCTGTAGTGCAGATTACGTTAAGTCGCCTTTCTCTGGATCGTTACAA
>JAQFVV010015775.1:0-11496 GCA_028023455.1 Epiperipatus broadwayi
CGATCTCATTTTTTTAATATAGAAACAGAAAACCATTAACACAGCACAAGACTGAAAGTGGCGCCATTGGTACTTCACGAATCTGATTTCTTACCAGTTCACAAACGAACGCTTTTGTCAAATAGCGGTAATGATTAAAATATATATGAAAAAATGTAAAATTAAATACTGTAGTTAATAAAAAAAGTTTGTCTTGTATTAATTTTTTTCAAATATTTGAAATTTTGTTTCTCATCTGATCCTTAAAATTGTCAGCCTTGGGTGGCGCTATTTCTAGCTAAATTTCTAGAAATATGCCGTTTCATGACAATCCTGTAACCCTGCTAAGCATTACTTTCTAAAATAAATCTAGAAAGATTATTGCTAGATTTAAATCTTGTTTCTATCCTACAAAGGTATTCTGTTAACTCGGAGTTAAGTCTTCAACTCTCCGATAAAATCTAGAAAGAGTAACAACAAAGCATAACAAGCTAACAGTGTGGCACAGCTGATGCTAAAAGCTTAGGAGGAAAATACATGGTCTATTTGTCTTTTTTTCTCGTAATGCTGTGTTATGTATTTGATGTAACAATAAATAGAAAGTGTGTTAATTTGATCGTGTCAAAAGTATTTGAAATTTTCATTGGGGCCTTTTTTTTTTAAGATGAATTGATGTACTGTATACACAAAACAATTTAAACAGTGTAGTGATTGTTCCTCGTAAAGCTATAAGCCTCCTAAATTCTCAATTAAGATGGGTTAGCGTAAGAAATTTACACTAGCAGATCAAGCTTTGAGTCACGTTTTAGCCGAAATTTTCTGAGACTAAAGAAGACAAAGCAAATTCTAAACAGAAGAAAAACTTGAAAAGTTGTGGAATTGCCAGACACGGAAAGCCAAAGCTGGAATCTTTCTACAGCAGAAAAAAAACATCCTGCTGCTGAAAGAAAAGATTGGATTGTGCGGCAAATATATGCAGATTTGAGATCCAAAACATCTTTCGACTTTCATTTGTAAGTCTCGTTGGCAAACAAGGAAATGTTCACTTAAATGTAAAGGCAAGCTTGTCTGAAGGATTCCAAATGGCCTTGTCAAATAATACAAAAATAAAAAAAGTAACTTCAATTTTTATTTTAAATGTATATCCTTCTTCTCCCAATAATTGTTGTCATCGGCAATCAAGGTAAAATAAAAGAAGTAACTAAAATTTTTATTTAAACATAGCCCAAAAACCCTTCTTCTCCCCAATAATTGTTGTATTGATAAACGATCAGGCGGGGTCAAATAAAAGGATGGCATCAAATTATTCTTTGTCATTATAGAAAAAAAAAAAGCCCTCCCACTAATTGTTGTTGACGATCAAATGTGTAAACCAATCAAAGTGAGACTAAGTAAATTATTAGTTAAACAAAACCTTCAAATTACTGATGGAACAAAACACCCGAAAAAGACGAAAACTCTTGTCAATCAAAATTAAAAAGAAACAACTATTATTGTCCCATTGTCAAACCGAATATTATGTTGGAAAATGCAAATAATTTATAAGCGAAAAAAAAAAGAAAGTCAAATCAGTTGTCAATCAAATGGTAACGAATAAATCGCCCCAGTTTTTATTTAAACATACACACAAACAAAAATAAAAGCATAAAACCCTTTTCCCCAATAATTGTTTGTTGGCAATCAAATGTAAAAAATAAAAGTAACTCACCTGTTATTCTTTAATAAATGCACACAAAAAACACCCCTCCCACTAATTGTTATGTGGACAATCAAATGTAAAGTAGTAAAAATGAGGTAAACCAATTATTTTTTTAAAGCGTAACCCAAATTACTATTTGAACACTTACAAGATAAAAAAAGCTCTTATTAATAAAAATAAGAAGAAAAACAACAACTATTATTTGTCCCATTGTCAAAAATATTAGGTTTGAGGAAACCAAAACCATAATTTATATGAAAAAAAAAAAAAAAGAAAGTCAAATAGGTTGTCAATCGATATAACGATAAAAGTAACTTCAATTTTTGATTTAAGCATACAGAAAAAAACAACCCTTTCTTCCCAATAATATTTATTGACAATCAAATGTAAAAATAAAGGAAGATAAATTGGTAATTAATCATCACCAAAACCCCACCCCCTCTGAGAAATTATTGTCAGCAATCAAATGTACACCACCACTGAAAGTAATGTGTAAACTACTATTCTTTAAGCAGTTCAGAGCCCTTCTCCCAATAATTGTTGTCTACAATCCTACACACAAAAAAACATCCTTCTCCCAATAATTAGTGCTTCGGCAATCAAATGTAAACCAATCAAAGTAAGACCGTAACTTATTCTGCACATGTACACCAAATTACTACTTGAAGCTACACCAAAAAGCACCCTCTTGTCAATAAAAATTAAACAAGCAACTATTATTTGTCATTGTCAAAAATATTTATTTGTATAACCAAAACCATAGTTTATAAGCGAAAAGGAAGTCAAATCGGTTGTCAATCAAATGTAAACCGATAAAGTAACTGTTTTAATTTTTATTTAAACATACACACGCAAACGGAAAAAAATAACCCACTTCTCCCAATAATTATTGTCGGTAATCAAATGTAAACCTATAAAAGTAACGTAAATTATTATTTAATGGTACACAAAAACACCCCTCCCACTAATGTTGGTGTCAGCAATCAAATAGAAAAGTATCAAATAATATCAATTATTATTTAAAGATCCATCCAAAAAAAACCCGTTCTCTCTCAAATTTGATCAATCCAATTTTACAAAAACAGTAATACTGTTTTATAAAAAAACACAAATTACTATTTGAACACACACCAAAAAGAACCCTGTTGTCAATAAAAATTAAAAAAAAAAAACAACTTTATTATTATCCATAGTCAAAAATATTGTTTTGGAAAAATAATTCAGAAAGCGAAGAAGAAGCTAAACTTTGTAACAAACAAAAAAAAAAAAATCAATATTAATAGAGAATGGCTGGAGCGTTATATTAATGTGTTTTTGGTTAGAAATCGCCAACTTTGCAGCTGACCACGAAGGATCAGATGAGAACCAAAATAATTTATTAGTCATACTTTATTTCCTTATTTTTTTAATGCAAATTTTAAAGTAATTTTCCTTGTTGCTTTGGCTTTTATGCGATTTCTGAAAAATACAAAACCTACCCCCATTTTTCAAGGTAAGTTAAGTCTATTTTTGTGCGATTTCTTTTGTGTTCATTTTCTGAGGAACCTATCTACCGCATAAAATGAGACCCAGGTGTATACACAATCATACGCAAAGACTTTTTATCTTTAAAAAAGTGGAATTTATTTACTGTTTAGCTGCAAGCATATTAAAAGCTTAATCATCTTAAATATATTAGATCTTTCAAGAAATAAAAATTTGCAAGTGATAAAAAAGTATCATATTATCTGTAATATATATATTTTTTTATTCAAATAATTCATTGAAATATTATCAGAATGAAATATTCAGCTAATCAGATGACCAATTCTGAATGTATTTCAAAAGGAAAATAACCATTCAAAAATGGAAGTACTTTATAGCAAATAAATACCATGAATTCTCTTTTCTTATTTCAACATCTGCGTAATCACCACAATCCACATTATGACTTTGCATACTTTTAAATTTTGATGACAGAAATTCTCCCACTCTTTAAAGTAACTACTATATGTGCAGATATAAATTTGATATACAAAAAATGATAGTTAATAATATAAACCGTGTTAATAATTAATCCCAGCAGTCTGGTGTGATAACGATACATTGTAATTGTTAGTGCATCCTACTCTTAATAGTGCACGACTGCTATGACTACCGAAATGTAGCAGATAGATCAGCAACTATCCAATATTGGTTGGTAAATGGATATTGGGCTATTTCTATCTAGCAGGAAAACAAGAATAGGCAACTGCTCAAACTCTCACTATTCAGCACATATAACCCCTGGTAAGGACTGAATTGCTCACTGTTCCTCTATAGGGGGTTAGTCAAAAGGTCATATAGATCATAATGAACTATTTATAACCTTTTTTTGTATTTTTTTTGACTCGTAGAGTTTAACATTACTAAAAAAGTGACAAATTTCAATCTCGCTAAATACAAAATTAATTTCATAATTGGTGTTATTTTAATTTTAAAACTAAAAATACTTATTCTACTTACAGAATTATGACAGCTAAACTCGCACGGGTTTGCACAGTTTAGAAATCTGACTGCAGTTCCATTCATCTGAATAGTCAGGACAATCACGAGCCCCATCGCAGACGAGAATTTTCTCTATGCAGTGACCATTAGCGCAGCGGAAATAGAATTCCGGACATTGACTGATAGCACATCCCACTTCATCACTGCCATCCCCGCAATCATCGTCATTATTACAAACGTATTCCTTTGAAACACAGCGCCCACTTTTACAACGAAACTCACTTTCTGAACATTGTCGATATAATGGAGCTTGTTTTTTAAAAAAAAAAATATTTTTTTTAAAAAAATATCAAATTTATAACAGATGGTTAAATACAAATTATACTTAAAAGATTAACATATGTTAGTATGTATGAACATGAAAAAATTAACACAGAGTGGTGCATGCACGCATGCACACACACACACACATTAACACAGTAAATCATTAAATTAATGATGCAATAAGTCATTATACTAAAATACTAAAAAAATTATTATAAAATCAGATATTGGAAAAGTCATAATATTATTTCAAAGTTCAAAAATAGTCCTTATTAGATAGTCAAAATAAGAGTCATAGATCACATGACCCTATCTCTTAAGCTTATGATGTTATAAACAATGAGGATTGCCATTACCTCCACAAGCTTTATGATAAATGCTTAAGCCAGAACCAGCACTTAAAATATCTCTCCCTTGTCAGGAACCCCTCCCCAAACCCCTGACCATGGTTTTTCCTACAAGCTTTATGATAAATGCTTAATAAGAGCCAGCACTTAAAAATATCTCTGTCAGAGGTTTGGGGAGGGCTTCCTGACAGAGATATTTTAAGTGCTGGCTCTGGCTACATTTATCATAAAGCTTGTACAGGAATTGACAATCCTCATTGTTTAGTCCTTATTAAACTTTGTTTTTATCCCTCAGCTAGGAATCATCCAGAATTATCTACTTCTTAATTTTGCTATAAGCATAAAGATAGTAAATAATGTTGGGTGAAAATAAGATTGTATCATTTTATTAAATTTTTGTGGGTTATCTGTATTTTTATTGTTAATACTAGCTTTAATCCAAAAATCCTCATTGGAAAAGGATGTGTTAGAATTGCATTACTATCTAGTGCTCATTAATTACTCAAATTAAAGTGACAGATGGCTCTGGATTAAAAAGGAGGAATGCTCCTAAAAGCATTTAGAATGTAATTTTTTAAATTACAAAAGATAAGCTCATCCAAATATGAACATTATTCAGATTTTAAATTTGATGATCAAAGAATACTGTTATTCTTGTGTTAAAATATGTGTGATGGTCAGAAAAGTCTGTTGTGTTAAAGTCTTTGTGCCAGAAAACCTAATGTTGTTGCTGTCAAGATCTAACGCATTGCTAATGTCATCAAATTGCTTGTTTGTGGTGGTCATAGAACCATTGTCGTTGTAGTTCTCATGTCATGATCCTTGTTGGTGGTGATCCATTGCTACTGTTGTATCAAGATCTTTGTTTATGGTTGTCAGAGACCATTGCTGAGATTGTGTTATTATTTTTGAGTGTAGTTACAAACTAATCTCCGCTCTTTATGCTTACACAAAGTTAGCCTATTAAATATAGCTAAACTTTCATACAGGGCACCACTCAGCGCACGCCTTGTGAGTCTGTTGGAAGTGTTTATGGAAATCCTCATTTAGTTCCTACTCATCAGATCCAAAACTCTCACTAATGAAAGTCACAAGCTAGAAACTAGTCTGGGGATATTGATGAGTAGACACCAGATAGGGGACTTTATGCACAAACCTTCTTGCATCCATTGATCATTTGACTTGCACTGAGTGGTGCTACTGTATGGAGAGTTTAGCCTCTGTGAGTTACAAACTTAATTGTACCATTGTTAACATTTCTTTTTAAATTACAAAAGCAATATTTCTAGAATAAAAAAAGTTTCTAAATGGCTTTCGATAAAATAAAAAATTAAAAAACAGTTCTTATTAGTCAGAAGTTTATAAATTCGCAGCACAGAAGAGACAGAAATAAACTACAATCCATACACCTGGAGCCTGAATCTATGCAAGTGCAATGGCTTTCAATCACTATCATCGTTAACTTTGTTCCTTGAAAATCCTAAATATTTTCTGACAAGGTATTTAACAAGGGAAAAGGATGTGAACATAATTTCCATTACTTCATGGAGATAGCATTACCATGCACCATAAAAATTTTAATTTAAATTAGGTTTGGGTAATGGACTACAGCATGTAATACTGTTGATGCATTTGGAAGCCTTAACCATGCAGCATACGAATAGACATGGGATAAGCTTTGGAGATTTATTTCAGGTCCCAAAAAGATTGATTAGTAAATAGATGCTATGTCACAGAGATTCTTACATTTCTGAACAGACTATATGCTTATATAATTTGCACCCGATAAAAACTAATAAAACTATAGCTAAAATCATTAATATTGGCAAATACCTACTATCAAATTATATACAATTTAACTACATATTAAACCAAAGGCAAATGAAAATCATAATGGACATTGGTGTATCTTTTTTCAGTTCCTCGACTTGCTTTGACATGTCCAAATGCAAAGTCTCTCCATGATAGAAGCGATCTTGGGCAAAACATGACAATTTCCAGCACAGTGATGTTGTAAGTCCATATACATGCATATAGGGATTCCATGAGCAAATAGACCTCTTCTCTAGACCATATGCTCACTTTTAATTAAATTCATTGAATTCCCTTTTCTAATTGATTAATCATTAAGATCCTACTGCCATTAATTTATTTTTCATCCGTAGAAGCATCCAGCATAAATTAAGTCTACTTTTAATCTTTATTAATTAATTAATTATAGTAGATTTTAACAGAATTCTATTACTAACATCTTTGAGATTTTAAAGAATTTAATTATAATTGTTTCCTTGAGTTATAATCGATCTTTTAATTATAAGGCAGTATGTAATTTGCTTTATATTAAATATTACTTGTATATGTAATCAGAGGGAGGAACGTAGGATTTTTCGGGTGTATTCATCTCCTCCACTCCATCTGAAGCAATCACATATGATGACACACATGTGAAAAGGGATACATGATCTCTTTCTACCTATTTCATGCAGAATCAGGCACTCATCGTCGGGTCAGAACATAATTCACGCATATATACAATCAGTGCCTCATTTATCGGACAGGTTTCAATCTTCACTTTCCAACATTATTGTTCCGTCCATTTCATTGAAAAACTAATGATGGAACATTAAAGTTTCTTATATTGATTCGATATTGTAGTCATACCAATGGACATTGCCAATCTAACTCCCATATTATTGAACCATTATGTAATCCATAATAAATTACATCTTAGTATAAGTTCAGTCCATATCTCTTCTATTAATATATACATGAATACATAATGGTCCGATAATATGAGGGGTTAGATTGAAGTAAAGTCTACATGGCTATGACTACAATATCAAATCCAATAAGGGCTTTAAATGTTCCATTGTTGTTTTTCCCATGAAATGGACGATTGAATAGTTGGAATGGTGCGAAGATTGAAGGGCTGTCATTAAAAGTTTGAGGAATTTCTATCTTATTATAAACTGAGCACTGATTGTATATGCATGTGGAAGATTATGATCTGGTCCAACTGGGCTGAATCTGCACGAAATATATATATTGGGGATCATATATTTCATGTGTGATCATGTATCGATACTTGAGATGGAGGGAGGATGAGAGACTGAAAAATCCTGAGTTCAAATTCCTCTAATTAATTAATCTTTTTGTAAAACTAAATTCTTTTATATACTGATTTGACAAGTTTTAATTAAATTTATTTTATAAGAAATTTTATATCATTTTTTCTTACATCATATGTGTATGCATTTAATGTACACAGATATATATACCAATCAAGCATTCATAACTATTTTTCTCTATCTCTTTTATATGTATATATATTAACATACACATATAAACATACCATCAGGTATCTAAACTATTTTGAGCTAAAGGATATAAAACAAGAATGGAAAATAACTTAAAAATCTTATTGTGCAGTTGATAACATCTATTATTTAAACATTGATTTCCCGGACAACAATAACAAATTTAAGATTTTTGTCTCAAATATTGTTTCTTATAACTGGTGCACAAATGACTTCCAAATGTCGAAGAACATGCCTGAATGCAGATATTATCATTATCACAGGATTTCCTCTCAAAACTTTAATAGTCAATGACGAAATGTTTTCATGGGATAGGGGCAAACAATTTAACGAAGACTGCTTCAAATATCATTTATTAATCAAATCAATGATGTTCCAACAAACACAAAACTCTCCATACAGTGGTACCACCCAGTGCCAAAGTAATTAATGGATGCAAGAAGATTGGTTCATAAAAACTCCTATCTAGTGCCTACTCATTGAATATCCCCAGACTAGTTTCTAGCTCGTGGCTTTCATCAGTGATGAATCTTGGATGTGATAGTGCTGCAACTAGATCTTTGTTTTTAACAGCTTGCGAAGCATGTAAAATGGTGATCATACAACGACATTCACATGTTAAACTAGTAAGATAAATAAAAAGTCACTTTCATTGAAAGTTTGTTGAAATCAGAGACCTATTAATAAACTTCTCAATATTAAAACTACTTCACAATAACTTCATAAATCTTTTAACATAATACATTTTTTATCATATAGTTTCCATATACTTTTAAAAAAAAAAAGACAAGTATTGCGTAATATTATAAAGATATTTCAAGAATGAGCATTGCTGTAGTAATAATACACGCAAACATGAAAGATGGCCGACTTAAATTAATACTGAAATAATGACTGACATGGTATCAAAGTACAAATATTTACCACTAAGACTGCTTGATGTAATTAATATAATCTGGCATGACGATATGCTAATCATGACAGATGCAAAAATGTTATTAAAAACCTTAATAAATTCAATACTGAAATATATAATAATAGATTAATATTTTTTGAATTAGATAAAAAAAAATTTATACATACTAATTAAGGTAGACATTTCTTCAATTTATTTACATCTAATTCAAGATACTCTATCAAATAAATTAAAAAAATACCGTTAGCATTCTTTTTCTGAATCGCTCATTTTATTTAAAAAAAAAAGAGATAATTAAATTGTCAGGTACATTTTTTGTTTCCTGCTAATAATTTTAATGTCAAATTCAGAAGCACTTTTACAAAAATGAACGAAAGAATATTTCTTTTTTCATATTTTATAAATTTTAAAAACGTCTATTTTTGATTTTTTTAAAAAAAAAAATGGTTAAAAAACTTGTTCATGTTGCAGCATTAAAAATTTGTTTAGCACTGTAATCCCCAACTAATCAAACGTTTATTTTATTTTGTGCTACATTTCTTTTTCAATTTGTATAATTTTAAATATTGCTTTTTCAATAGAACATTGACAATTACTCGATAGATCCTAATGGCAGTCTCATATGTAGTATTTCATTTTCACATGGTAGGTGATATTCATATTTTGTTCATAATCTTTAATTGCAGTATTTTTTTCTTCCGAATTTATAAAGTACTGCCATCATAGAAGTAACTACAGAAAACTTATTTCCATAACTCTGTATAAATACCGATTTTTAATATGAAAAATGGGCATAGGAATTTTACATCACTTAGGAACTTTGGTTTTGAAAATGCACAATATTCAAAAGATGGTTGCTGAGTGCATAGAAGCATTAATTCCGGTTTTGAATTCCTAGCCTCATTGATAAAAGGTCAGAACCAATTTTCAGGGACGAGGGTTTATATTGTATAGTTTACTGGCTTCTCAACAGATAACTTATTTTTTTATTGTTACTTCATCATCTGCTCCAGACTATCTACTGGGATCCTAAGTAATCTTTGGATCCCAGATGGGTTAGAGAGATTACGCAGAGAAAAGGATGGTTGTATTAAATTAACAATGAATTCTAGACTATTGTTAGCACTAGAAATTTAATAATGAAAGCGTACCAAGTCTTCGGTCATTATTTCTATGTTGAACATAAAAATCAGGACAAAAACTTGTGCTGCTTTGAGAATGGAAGACTCATGAAGCAGAAACTCATAACGAAAGTACCTATGAGAACAACGATTAGCTCAAAGCAGTAATAAACCCACTCAATTCGATGTTGGTAACCATGTATTGAAAAGAACATTGAGGATCAGTAAGCCACAGATAACAAGGAAATATCAAGCATTCTTACTAGGAAATAAAATTGGCATAAAAGGATTCAGTTAAGAAACAGATTTTAAATAATTAAATAAAAAAAAGATTATAAGCCTATTTTTCACCACCTCACGTAATTAGTTTGTTATTGTTAAATTGGGATTTAGACCTAAACTGGCTATTTCCATATGCTACAAAGCTTATGATACAAATAAATGTATTATATTTGCGAGGGTCGGCCATACATGATTCTATTCAGAGCATATTAAAGGTCAAAGATTTACTCTATGGCTAGTGCACTCGATTGTAAAAAAAAAATTTAAAAATAAATTGTACGAGTAGATTTATTTAAGAATTAATGTTTAAAATTAATCAAAATAAACCTTGGACGCTGTAAATAGCTATCGTTTTCCGCTGTGCGTGTGAACTAAAAAAAAAAAAGAACATTATATTTTGTCTGATAATTATAATATTTTGTAAGAAACTATTGTATTGTTACTTGTTTAAATAATGTGTTAAATCCTTTACAATAATGTCTGATCTACATATTTATCTCATGTCCAGGTCATCGAGAGTAATTTATTTTCTATGTGATCAAGTCAGGTATTGCAAACAGTGACTGTAGTGGTCATCGTCATCATATTAAAATAAATATTTTTTTTAATCTTATTTAAATATATATCAAAAGAAAACGGTGCTAGTCTCTTTCCTCATGTTCAATGTCAAATGGCACCCTAATCAATTAAATAAATTTTTAATTATTTAAACATGTATAGTCTGACCATTATATTATCAAAACATTTTATTCTGCTCAAACTAAAAATGCTTTAAATAATCAAATTTCAATGTTAAAATTTGTCCATAATGTTGCCTTCTATACATAAAATTAAAAATAATCAATTAAAAACAAAATTGAAATAAAGAACTCGCTATAAATAAAAATATTATTTAATATGTCAATCCGGCTTTCATTGCATAATGGAACCTTTTCAAGATGTTTCTTTTTTACACAATCACATGACCAATTACCCTATAGCAACTCCCTCCATAAAAATGATTAATCTTAAAGTTTAATCATTTTGATGTACATTTATGTACTTT
>JAQFVV010015776.1:0-11482 GCA_028023455.1 Epiperipatus broadwayi
TCAATTATCGCAAACAAATGGAATAAAATAACAATAACAAAAAATATGAATAAAACAAAATAAAAGCTAAAAGAATTGACTATATAACATAACAATATACAGAATAAATAAAAACATACTCTATATAATTTCATTCATTTTCAATTGAACAGTTATTAACTAAATTTATTGAAGTTTTATAAATATTCACACAATTATTTATGTTATGCTTAATATATTACATTTTATATGTCTTTTTTTTTTTTTTTTGATCTTTAATATAATTTAAAAGTTTAATATTTTTGTAGCATCTTTTATATCCATATGATAAGTAGTGAAGATATAAAGCAGATTTACCATTTTGCCTATGGCTCATGTTTCCTTATATAACCGTAGTAAATCATATTGCAAAGGTCACAGTTTTATATACAATTTCCTTTTTTGTATTTTATATTGCTCTTATTTTATAATTACCTATTAATTTTTCTAAACTTTTACTATTTGACCACAAATATTTATGTTTATCAATATAATTTTTATTTATTTATTAAGGTATTATAAATTTGGGGATAACATGAAAGTTTGATTTATCTTTTATTTGAATTATTGTTAATATCGTCGCTATGATCATTTTATATAGCAATATTATTTAATATAGATTTTTTACAATTAAAAAGTATATAATCTTAAAATATTTAGGATTATATTCATATCTCTTTCCACAATTTAATAAAATGTTTCTTTTGTAAATCAGCTACATTTTTATCTATATAATATTTATATTAGATACATTTTTTCAATATTCATTGGTCCATTTTATGTAGTTTAATTTGTTTATAATATTATCTGTATTTTTTATAGTAATTTATCTATATCCTAAAATGCTTGTTATCCATTTATTTAAATATTTACAAAATTTTTGTAAAATAAAATCATTTTAATCTTAATGGATTATTTTTATAAAAAAGGCTTTTTGGGTATAATTTGTAATACATATATTTTTGTTATTTATTATAATTTATATGAAATAAAACAGCACAATGGATTTCATTGATTTCCATTTTTATAATATTAGTATTATTTCAAAGCAAATTAAAGATAGCCAATAAATGAAGAGATGCTATCGTCCAATGATTTTAGCTACATCTTCAGATCATTCACTCAGAATTTATTCGGCAATTAAAAAATAACAACCAGAGTATTGTGCACAATACCTGACAAAACATTTAATCCAAATTTTTTTCATCACACTGAATAATAAATATTTTAAATCCTCATCCACCTTTTTATCTTATTTATGAAACAACTTTTTTTAACAATTCAATTAAAGACAATATTAGCTATCTCGTAATTCTTAATTTCTATATTTCAATTTTGAATAATTTAGATTAATTTTTTCAGTTCTTAACATTTTAAACTCTAAATATAAATTTAAAAATTTCCTCTTATTCACACCACTTCTATAGTGCACATGTGAAGACTAGTTTCCTTCCACAATATTATTGTCTTATATACATGTTCAGAGAGCAAACACAGGTAATTTCTCCATTCTGTTCATTGACAAAATCTTTAATTCCACGTATCTCTTATCATATCTTGTATCATCGAGCAAGATCAAACTTCTTTGTCCTTTCTTTTTATTCTCTCCAAACCATCCCTCACCAAACCATTCTTTCTTCTTAATGTATGACCAATCCAATTTCTCTTTTTCCCTCTAATTTCCTCAATCTTGTCATTTTATCCATCCAACTAATTTTCTCCATTTGTCTCCACAACCACATTTCAGAAGCCTCCAATCTGTTGCTAATTCTTTTACTCACTGTCCATGTTTCACAACCATGTATGTAATAATAAACTATATACATGACAAATAATCTTCCTTAAATCTCTCCACAAAATAATTTCTTTCACTTAACAAATGCCTCCTTTCCAATGCTATTCTTCCTCTAAGTTCTCTTTCATCCTCACTCAACCAACTACCCAAATAACTAAATCATATTAAACTATAATATCATGTATATTAACTGTATTGTTCATTTGTATCTAATAATAATATCCATAACTTTTTATATTTTTATAATTCTTTTACATATAATAGTCATATTTCAATTACTAATTTTAAATTTAAAATATTGATTGGTGTTATTGTTTTATAGTTCTGTATTGTAACCAGGTGGCTATATAGCTGCACTAAGAAAAATAAATAAATAGATAGTTGGCAGCACATTCTTCGGATCAATATAAAAAAATATTGGAGGAAAGTAATATTTAATTTTCTTAGACCAGGGGTCCCCAACCTTTTTGCACTTAAGAGCACATTCCATAATACCGGCCAGGTGGCGGGCACCATTTATTTTTTTATCTGGGCATAATTGCTGAGATATTCTTGACTTCGTTTAAGGAGAAGCCACAGTACATCGCATCACATCACATGTAAATTTATAGTTGGATATTGTTAATAATACACATAATGTACAAAAAAATATTTATTTCAAAAATAAAATTTTAACATATAATTGATATTTTTACGCTGTAAAAGTATAGTATGCCCTACAATTTGATTACAATATAATACAATAATTAATAAAAAAAAATTCAAAAATTAAATTTATTTGTATCAGATAATTTTTTATCATGTTCGGATAGCGGCGAGCACACATAAAATGGTCTGCGGGCGCCATGGTGTCCGCGGGCATAGGGTTGGGGACCCCTGTCTTTGACCTATTTTTTTTAAAGGGTCATTATTTAACTCAATATGATAGTATGAAAGTTCTCAAACATTAAATATATTTAAGTTTTTTTTTTTTAAGAAATAAAAGAGAGGGAACAAAATAAGATTTTAATACTTTGTAAATTTTATTTTTATTATTATTAATGCTAAATTTTATTTTTAATTAATCAAAGTTGTTTTTTTCTCTCTTTAATCAAAAAAGAAAAATCAAATCAGTGAAATTAACTGATTATCTTGTTGTTTGGTGTTTTTTTTTTGTAAGATTTGGTTTTTAAATATAAAGGAATGTCAAGAATTTTATATTAATTGAAGTTCTTGACTTGTTTTCAATATCTATGATTAAGGAGGAAATTGTCTGAACAATTGTATTTATAAAATTTTATCTTATTAGTTGTCAAGAAAATTATTATGTAAAAGACAAATTGTAAATGGCTTATGGGCAAGATTGTTCTAAAAAAATATGTGGGGTGTGAATTAGTGACTGTGCCCAAGTGTCTGGAGAGGGTATTACTAACAGCTGTTGCTGACTTAACTGTTAAAGAGAAAGCAGTGAAGGTTTAATCCAGCTGCTAAAGAAGAAAGAAACAGAAGTCTTTCCTAGGTCATTGGATAAAATAGCAGAAGTTTTTTATCAAGCTTTTAACATACTATAAATTTAGCACTGAAATGGTTTGTACCATGAAAACCATGTGCTAGATCAGTTAAAAGCCATATAACCTACCTTCACTGGAATAAAAATGCAGAGAAGGTATCCCCCCTAAAGTAGTCTGCAATCTTGCCTTCAACCAAGAACAACTTTTCTGTCTGTGTCAGTCTCACATGGAAAATCAAAACCCAATGGACAAAATTTGCTATTTTTTTTGTTTACTTGGAATTGCTACAAACCAAGAAAAGGTACCTTAACCATGTACATGTCCAAGAAACCTTCAAAAAGAAGCTGAATTGAAAAGAAAATGGGTAATTGTAACTGGAAAAGACTCTGTAAACATTAAAGCTATGGCTAGAGGTATTACTTATTTATTGTGTGCATACTATGTTTTTGTTGTTGTTCATAAAAGTAATAATTTATTTTTTTTGTATTGTGTAAGAATTCATAGTAGTAAGTACTTCACTAAGTTAAAATGCTTCAAATTGTTAGACTTTTTTTTCTAAAACCCAGTCAAATTTATATTACAAATGGTAAAATAATTTTTTTTTTTAAAAATCTGTTGTAAAGTTAATTTTTTTTTTCTTGCTAAGCTGAATCAAAGATTGTTATCTTTGATTCTGAATATGTTAATAAATTCTTCAATATTTTACAAAAATTGAACCAAAGATTGTTACCTTTGATTTTAGGAAATATTGTAAAAATACAAAGAATCTTATCTATTTTAAAGAAATAGTTTAATGGATTTAGAATTAATCCATGACTAAAATCAACTGATTGGTTGATATATATTTTATCAAATGGTTTATTTATCTTTTTGGTGAAATGGGTACTTGAAATGTCATACTATCACGTATTTTTGTTAATTGGATATTAATTCTTTAAAAAAAAATTTTTTTAGTCGTAATTTCCTTTATTCTATCCAATTCCTGAGTCATAAAGTGCAGTGTGCATATAATCTTATATCATGACAGCTTATATTCTAGGATTTAGTTTTTTTGATGATCCCAATAAAACTAGTTATTTACAAGTAGGGGGCATCCATGATTCGCTTAATATTATTTATAAGCTAATTTATTTATTTGTTTCACTCTTTCTCACAATAATAAATTAGAGTTCTTGCTTCCTGAGCTAGATACATACATAAATGCTATATAGAGTAAAGGGCATATATATTTAGTATATGGGCATCCAGATAATGATAATTCTGAATTGTGCAGAAAGAGTGTATTCTTCAATGTCCATGCACTATATTTTATTTAGTTTATAGCTGGCTAGTACATCAATAGTACTAAGTATACAGAGCACTGATCATGATCAGCATGTTTTAATATCCTAGCTTTATTGTTTTTGTTTATATATTCAGATGGATTAGCAGTTAAGGTTGTGCATCCAAATTAAGGTTTAAATAATTGCCCAAGCTGGCAAGGCCTCAATAGTTAGCTCGATCTATAGTAGACCTATTTCTAATGCAGTCATCAAATTAACCTTGATTTATATTTGATTGATAATCATTCACAATGTACCGGTCAATTCTTCTTTCTGTTGATCACCGAGGGAGCCACCAGATCACTAACGACCTAGAAAATTTAACTTATGGTGATCAAAAGTTGATGATGATGGATGTTACCAGCTAGATCCAGGGAGAGAAAGAGATCTTTAAGATTGTTCAGACAATTAAGAAAGCAGCCAAAAATAATTTTAAATAATTTTATGTTTATTAAATTCAAAAATAAAATAAATTCCAGGCAAACAAAATATAAGAGTTTGACCTAGATTCAACAAGAGTACTTATCAGAGTGTATGAGTTTTGAAACATTAAATACCCTGGCAGATATTTTTATTTTCTCATCTATGATTTAAAAAGAGAGGGATTTATAATATCTTCTTGCTAGCGATTTATAAAAATTAATTCCAGTTTCCCTATTTAGAGATTTCAAAAATAAAATGATCTTGTAAGGAATATAATGAAACAGTGTGGGCAAGATTTCCTTGACTTGGAATAAAGCATCGGGACCAAAAATGGCATATGTCTGCAAAACAGCTCATGATATACCATTTTTAAGGCAATTCACAGATGACCCAAATACAAGACAATAATAAAAAAAAATAGAAGAAAATATCACAATTATGTGTAATCTAAAATAGAAACAAAATCTTTGATCTAGGAAAAACAGAACATTACACTTGATAAATTGCCAGCCAAAATATTTAAGGTCTGCAGAAAACTCAAACCAAGTTTAAATAAATAAATGATAAAGAAAGAGTAAAGGACAGGTGAGTAAAAAGGCAAATTACAAATGTCTGCCAAAGCATTTATCAAGGTTAGTCACCTATTTTTTTTTATTTGAGTGAAATGTAGAAAGCAATAGAAAGACTAGGAAGAGGGATAGAGATACCGTTAATAGGTGGCAAGGGAGTATATACTTTGTCGGGGCTTTTTTTGCGGATATCTTTTTGTGTGCAGAAAAAAGAGAAGATATGGAAATTATGTTGAGGACATGTGTGAGGGTGGGTAAAGAGATGGGGATTAAATTTAGTGAAGAAAAATCAAATATAATGATGGTTATTACTGGGGAAAGAGAAGATGTAGAATTTTTATTGGGGGATATAAAGTTTAGTGTGGTGGATAGATATAGGCATTTGGGAATCATCTTATGTAATCAGGAAAATTGCTTGGATGAATGGGAGGAAAAATTGGTAAATGAAGCAAAGAAAAGAAAGGGTTTGGTAAAGAAACTAACAGTATTTTCATATAATAAATATGAGGTAGCTAGAATTGTATGGACGGGAGTTGCAGTAGCAGGGTTAACAAACAGCAATGATGCGTTATGTGTTAGTAAAGGGGTATTAGATTGTTTAGAAAAAATACAAAGGGAAGTAGGAAGACATGCATTAGATGCTGAGGTGTGGACAGCAAAGGAGGCAATTCAAGGAGAAATGGGATGGTCAAGTTTTTAGATGAGGATGCAAAAAGCAAATTGTAAATGTTCGGTAGATTGCAGTTTATGGCTAATAAAAGAATAGCCAAAATAGTATTTAATTGGGTTACAAGTAAAGGGCAGGGAACAAGATGGGTGAGAAAGGTAATGTGGTATGCAGAAGATTTGGATAAAGAATTTATGTCAGTATACTTGTACAAAAGATGGGATGATTGTTGAGTATTATAGTGGTAAGGAATGGGATAGAAGAATAGATGCATTAATAAAGAATAGGGAGTTGGAGAGATGGAGAACTAGTATGGAGAGTAAGAAGAGTTTAAATATATATAGAAGTAAACAGAATATTGGGTGTGAGTTAATTTATGATAATAGAAGAAAAGTAGTTTATTGTTTAAGGCTCGAATGGGATCTTTAGCAACAAGGGAATATACATGTAAATGGGAAAATATGGATGATTTAGTCTGCAAGTTGTGTAAGGAAGGCATAGAAAATATTAGGCCTCTGTTACTTCAATGTAAATGCTTGGAAGTAGAAAGGGTACAAATAATGAAGTTATGAAAGATTAAATATGAACAAAGTGATTATACAGAAAGTGAGTTATTGATTATTATGCTAGGTTTGGAAAAGATAAGCGGGATTTAGATATGAAGGGCATGGAGTTGACAAAGATTATGTTGTGGAAATGGGATGGAACAGACTATGGGAAAACTTAGGGTGGACAATGGAAAGGAAAGGTAAAGTGGCTAACAGGTTTCTCTGGGCATAGCTGCTGAGATTCCTGACTCCGTTTAAGGAGAAGTCACAGTGCATCACATCACATCTTTAGCAACATGAGAATATACATGTAAATGGAAAAATATGGGTGATTTATTTTGTAAATTATGTAAGGAAGGAATAGAAAATATTAGGCATTTGTTAGTTGAATGTAAATGGTTGAAACAGAAAGGTTACATATAATGAAGTTATGGAAAAATAAATATGAAAAAAGAGATTATACAGAAAGTGAATTATTGTTTTTTATGCTGGGTTTGGGAAAAGATAAGGATGATTTAGATATAAAGGCCATAGAGTTGACAAAGATTATATTGTGGAAATGGGATGGAGCAGAATATGGGAAAACTTAGAGTGGGGAATGGAAAATTAAGTGGATAACAGGTTTATCTGGGCATAATTGCTGAGATATTCTTGAATTTGTTTAAGGAGAAGCCAGAATACATCACATCACATCTATTTGGTGTTGTGTGATATATGTTTGGCGGTGCAGTAAAAAAGATTAGTTATTATACTTCTTGAAGAAGATAAATGAATAGTGGAAACAGAACTTGGATGAATTTAGCTGTTGAAGTTAGGAGATACTGCTGGGGCAATCAAAACTGTAAAAGAGGGTGGTAAATAAAGCATTCTGTAACAATAGTAACGTGCATAGATGATTTAGTATTATATGGTAATATTTATACATGTTAATGAAATCGATTTTTTCTCATCAATAATTTTCTTTCTCCATCTATGTTTAAATTTATCTGATATACGTAGAGTGTCATTCTTTTTATATCCTACATTCAATAATTTATTGACATAGGGATTTCACTGTTGAATAATTAATCACATTGAAATTTTATAATAGAAACCTTTGATTAGTTGTATAAATCCTCCAGATAATAAAAGTTTCAAAAACATCTTATAATTGATTTTATTATTTTAAATAGTCATCAACTTTTGAAGTCTATTTCAAGCTATCAATTTCATTTAATTTAGTTTCAAAATGTTGGTTATAATTGGAGTCCCAAGAATAAATACGTAAACAAATCTAAAATATCTTTAAACACCCAATTGAAAAAACTGTTTCAAACTATTCTCCTCATATTATATCAACATAAAATTACATACAGCAGATGAAACCAGCAAACTCATGGGCTAATCTCTTTTTTTGCATGTAAAAGATGATTTGAAAAAAGAAAAATCGAAGAGGCATATTTTGTGAATATGTTGAACAATATTTCTTAAATATAGAATATATTCACAAATTATGGAAGGATGGTCACACATTCAAATGCTAATGGGAAACACGTGCTGCAACATTGATATTTATACAACAGGGCTCGAATCAAATCTGAAAGCAGATCTATATTTTCGGAACATCAAAAATCCACAGGCCATATGCTTGAACCCTCTATAGCTGAAAGGGTGTGCACTGAGCACAATGATGCTAAACGCAAGATTAAGGAAGCATGTTTCATTGCAGATGACCCCAATGCCATCAAGAGAAGAGATGTCTGCTTCTCCATTTCGAAAAAATGGGCTGTCTATGACATTTGCATATCGTTATTAAAACGATAACTACAATGATCATTAGTATAAGCTATGAATATGGGAACACGAAGTTCCTGAAAGCGCTAAACAATTATTAATTTGTAATATAGCTTCATGTATGTGCGTTTCAAGCACAATATATAGATTAAGGTATATTAATAAGATTTTGGTTTTCTGGATTCAAGCTGTAAATGCTGCTCCAATAAAGCAATCAGTTGGCTATAGCTTTTATTTGTTTGCTTTTTGGTGTGTTGAATGTTATGGATTGGTTCCAAGTTATTTTAATACATTTAAAAATTAAGATAGCTGTCAGTTGATTGCAACAGTGTCCCATTGATATATGACATATCTAGTCCTGGTTTTGAAATTGAGAGGTTTGGGATTTCATTATTAACAGATGTTTAAGAATATTGTACATTTATATGTGCATAATACACATAAAAATGTTCTGCTATTCATATATTATATAGATATTAGTAACATCTGTTAATGACTGAAGTTTTGAAAGTGGAACTAGATATATCAGGCAACAATGGTGTGTTAGTGTGGTCGATTGGCGGCTGTCTTAATTTTTAAATGCTAACATCTCTTAAGAATTTTTAAATATATATATATTAAACCAAAACATTGGAGTCAGCTGCAATTTTTAATATACCAATAAGTAAATAAATATATAAAATACTGATAGTATTTATAATTATAACTTATATGTAAAATTAACTTAATTAAATACCACACAAATAAGCAATAATGCCCACTCTATTTATCCCTGCTTTCAGTAGAAGAAATTCTACAACATTCCAAAGAAAAATGCCTAGTGAAAAAGTCAACCAGCTTCCTGACAGACTCATATCCTTATCAATGAAATCTACAAACTTTGTCACCTGATCTCTATTAAATACACATTTAAAGTTCAACATCATCTTAAAGCCTGAATATAAATTTAGCAGTAATTTAACTAAAGACTCCTCTGCATTAGCTTAATGCTATTAAGGATCCAGTTTTTAAACAAACTCATTTTAATTATTTGTGCTTATCATGTAATTAACTAATTACAGACCTCATAAATATGTAATAATGCAATTCTATTTAACCACAATCTCCATAAGAATTCTCTAACATCTCAAGCAATAATCTTGATGAAAAAAATCAGTTAACCATCTGCCATATGTACGTCTCCATTAATAACATGTGAAGTCATCAGTTTAGATCAGGAAATCAGTTGAAACTTTGACAAACATAGCTATCTAATCTCTATTAAATATATTCTATACAAATATGGTTTTAGTTAAAATGCCACAAATTTACAATTAAGCCTTAAGATCATGTTGAACTTTGCAAAAGTATCTAATCCTCTTGCAAGGTGGCATTTACATTGTTCCCCTGGTGACATTTTTTGTAATCATTCAACATTTGATTTTAGTATTAAACCGTTATTCTATATTAGAATTCAATAAATTGAACTTGACTTGTTAGAAATGAAAATTTACAAATGAAAACCATTTAAAAAACATTTGAATTTTACAAATATTGGGAAAATAATAATAAACAGAGAATACAGGACATTTTCATCATTGAACAGTTGGCAGGAAATAGACAATCAGTGTAACTTTCGGAAATCAATAAAATCTTATTTGAATTAAATTTACTTTTAAATTGTGAATGAATAAATGTTAATCTTTAATAAATCTATAAAATTCTTCTTTAAAACGTTAAAATTGCTTTATAATTTTTAGAATACTTTAAGAGATCTTAACGCAAGGTCGTAATGATGTTTAGCAATCCATTTCATAAGGGATGGTGATCATAACAGATATAGTTTTCTTTGTTAGCATTACACTAGAATTTATTACTTTCATATTTTTAAAAATTAAATACATACATGTAAAATAAAAGTGTAATCAAATATACTTTTGACTTTTTATAATTATCATTCAATTATTGTATAAAAATAGTTATTTCAAAAATTTTCTCAATATAATCACCCAAATAGTTTCAAAATGGATTATAAAGAACTCAATTTATCAAACATATGGAGGCAGGACTAAAATATTTTGCTCTTGCTGCCTAAAATCAATGTTAGTTCATGATTTCTCAACCAGATGGCGGCTGTAGAAGCACAATGTTCAAGTTTTCATATGAGAGATGCAAAAAGTAAAATGAAAATGTTTGGTAGATTGCAGTTTATGGATAATAAAAGAATAGCTAAAATAGTATTTAATTGGGTTATGAGTAAAGGGCAGGTAACAAGATAGGTGAGAAAGGTAATGCAGTATGCAAAAGATTTGGATAAAGAATTTATATCAGTATATTTGTACAAAAGATGGGATGATAGTATTAAGAGAATTGTTGAGTGTTGTAGTAGTAAGGAATGGGATAAAAGAATAGGTTTATTAATAAAGAATAGGGAGTTAGAGAGATGGAGAAATAGTATGGAGTAAAAAGAGTTTAAATATATATAGAAATAAACAGAATATTAAGTGTCAATTAATACATAAAAATAGTAAGGAAAGTAGTTTATTATTTAAGGCTCGAACGGGATCTTTAGCTACAAGAAAATATACATGTAAATGGAAAAAATGGGTGATTTATTTTGTAAATTATGTAAAGAAGGAATAGAAAATATTAGGCATTTGTTAATTGAATGTAAATGCTTGAAAACAGAAAGGGTACATATAATGAAGTTATGGAAGAATAAATATGAAAAAAGTGATTATACAGAAAGTGAATTATTGGTTTTTATGCTGGGTTTGGGAAAAGATAAAGGGGATTTAGATATAAAGGTTATAGAGTTGACAAAGATTATGTTATGGAAATGGGATGGAGCAGATTATGGGAAAACTTAGTGTGGCGAATGGAAAAGGTAAGGTGGTT
>JAQFVV010015777.1:0-11477 GCA_028023455.1 Epiperipatus broadwayi
TCACATGATCACATTTCCTATACTAGCACATTAATTGTTTATAAACAGAGCAAAACTCTCCATACAGTATTGCCACCTGTGCTAAACAAGAGTGATCAATGGATGCCTTGGTAAGGCTTGTGCATAAAATCCCTATCTAATGCCTACTCATCCAATATCCCCAGACTAGTTTCTGGCTTGTGGCCTTAGTCAGTGAGGAGCTTTGGATCTGAGAGCACTGCATCTAGATCTTAGGATCTAATGCAACCCTCTAGCAACCACCTTTTATCTCTACTTAACTACAAAACTATGAGAATGAAATTGAAAACACAAAAAATATTTTCAATCTAAGCTCAATAGCTTATATAGTCATATGGGTCTGAACTCAGTTCAGCACCCATACATTTTGGTGTCTTTGGCTCTTTTACAACCATAGCCACCACTATCCTATTAGGCAGGATTGGTGTTAAACCATTAAGCATCACATGATCACATTTCCTATACTAGACATTAATTGTTGATAAACAGAGCAAAACTCTCCATACAGTATTGCCACCTGTGCTAAACAGAGTAATCAATGGATGCCAGAAGGCTTGTGCATAAAATCCCTATCTAATGCCTACTCATCCAATATCCCCAGACTAGTTTCTGGCTTGTGGCCTTCATCAGTGAGGAGCTTTGGATCTGAGAGCACTGCATCTAGATCTTAGGATCTAATGCAACCCTCTAGCAACCACCTTTTATCTCTACTTAACTACAAAACTATGAGAATGAAATTGAAAACACAAAAAATATTTTCAATCTAAGCTCAATAGCTTATATAGTCATATGGGTCTGAACTCAGTTCAGCACCCATACATTTTGGTGTCTTTGGCTCTTTTACAACCATAGCCACCACTATCCTATTAGGCAGGATTGGTGTTAAACCATTAAGCATCACATGATCACATTTCCTATACTAGCACATTAATTGTTGATAAACAGAGCAAAACTCTCCATACAGTATTGCCACCTGTGCTAAACAGAGTAATCAATGGATGCCAGAAGGCTTGTGCATAAAATCCCTATCTAATGCCTACTCATCCAATATCCCCAGACTAGTTTCTGGCTTGTGGCCTTCGTCAGTGAGGAGCTTTGGATCTGAGAGCACTGCATCTAGATCTTAGGATCTAATGCAACCCTCTAGCAACCACCTTTTATCTCTACTTAACTACAAAACTATGAGAATGAAATTGAAAACACAAAAAATATTTTCAATCTAAGCTCAATAGCTTATATAGTCATATGGGTCTGAACTCAGTTCAGCACCCATACATTTTGGTGTCTTTGGCTCTTTTACAACCATAGCCACCACTATCCTATTAGGCAGGATTGGTGTTAAACCATTAAGCATCACATGATCACATTTCCTATACTAGCACATTAATTGTTGATAAACAGAGCAAAACTCTCCATACAGTATTGCCACCTGTGCTAAACAGAGTAATCAATGGATGCCAGAAGGCTTGTGCATAAAATCCTATCTAATGCCTACTCATCCAATATCCCCAGACTAGTTTCTGGCTTGTGGCCTTCGTCAGTGAGGAGCTTTGGATCTGAGAGCACTGCATCTAGATCTTAGGATCTAATGCAACCCTCTAGCAACCACCTTTTATCTCTACTTAACTACAAAACTATGAGAATGAAATTGAAAACACAAAAAATATTTTCAATCTAAGCTCAATAGCTTATATAGTCATATGGGTCTGAACTCAGTTCAGCACCCATACATTTGGTGTCTTTGGCTCTTTTACAACCATAGCCACCACTATCCTATTAGGCAGGATTGGTGTTAAACCATTAAGCATCACATGATCACATTTCCTATACTAGCACATTAATTGTTGATAAACAGAGCAAAACTCTCCATACAGTATTGCCACCTGTGCTAAACAGAGTAATCAATGGATGCCAGAAGGCTTGTGCATAAAATCCCTATCTAATGCCTACTCATCCAATATCCCCAGACTAGTTTCTGGCTTGTGGCCTTCGTCAGTGAGGAGCTTTGGATCTGGGAGGCACTGCATCTAGATTTGAGGCCCCAGCCATCTGGCATCCATTGATTACTCTTGTTTAGCACAGGTGGCAATACTGTATGGAGAGTTTTGCTCTGTTTATCAACAATTAATGTGCTAGTATAGGAAATGTGATCATGTGATGCTTAATGGTTTAACACCAATCCTGCCTAATAGGATAGTGGTGGCTATGGTTGTAAAAGAGCCAAAGACACCAAAATGTATGGGTGCTGAACTGAGTTCAGACCCATATGACTATATAAGCTATTGAGCTTAGATTGAAAATATTTTTTGTGTTTTCAATTTCATTCTCATAGTTTTTGTAGTTAAGTAGAGATAAAAGGTGGTTGCTAGAGGGTTGCATTAGATCCTAAGATCTAGATGCAGTGCTCTCAGATCCAAAGCTCCTCACTGGCGAAGGCCACAAGCCAGAAACTAGTCTGGGGATATTGGATGAGTAGGCATTAGATAGGGATTTTATGCACAAGCCTTCTGGCATCCATTGATTACTCTGTTTAGCACAGGTGGCAATACTGTATGGAGAGTTTTGCTCTGTTTATCAACAATTAATGTGCTAGTATAGGAAATGTGATCATGTGATGCTTAATGGTTTAACACCAATCCTGCCTAATAGGATAGTGGTGGCTATGGTTGTAAAAGAGCCAAAGACACCAAAATGTATGGGTGCTGAACTGAGTTCAGACCCATATGACTATATAAACTATTGAGCTTAGATTGAAAATATTTTTTGTGTTTTCAATTTCATTCTCATAGTTTTGTAGTTAAGTAGAGATAAAAGGTGGTTGCTAGAGGGTTGCATTAGATCCTAAGATCTAGATGCAGTGCTCTCAGATCCAAAGCTCCTCACTGATCGAAGGCTACAAGCCAGAAACTAGTCTGGGGATATTGGATGAGTAGGCATTAGATAGGGATTTTATGCACAAGCCTTCTGGCATCCATTGATTACTCTGTTTAGCACAGGTGGCAATACTGTATGGAGAGTTTTGCTCTGTTTATCAACAATTAATGTGCTAGTATAGGAAATGTGATCATGTGATGCTTAATGGTTTAACACCAATCCTGCCTAATAGGATAGTGGTGGCTATGGTTGTAAAAGAGCCAAAGACACCAAAATGTATGGGTGCTGAACTGAGTTCAGACCCATATGACTATATAAGCTATTGAGCTTAGATTGAAAATATTTTTTGTGTTTTCAATTTCATTCTCATAGTTTTGTAGTTAAGTAGAGATAAAAGGTGGTTGCTAGAGGGTTGCATTAGATCCAAAGATCTAGATGCAGTGCTCTCAGATCCAAAGCTCCTCACTGACGAAGGCCACAAGCCAGAAACTAGTCTGGGGATATTGGATGAGTAGGGCATTAGATAGGGATTTTATGCACAAGCCTTCTGGCATCCATTGATTACTCTGTTTAGCACAGGGTGGCAATACTGTATGGAGAGTTTTGCTCTGTTTATCAACAACTAATTGTGCTCAGTATAGGAAATGTGATCATGTGATGCTTAATGGTTTAACACCAATCCTGCCTAATAGGATAGTGGGTGGGTATGGTTGTAAAAGAGCCAAAGACACCAAAATGTATGAGTGATGCTGAACTGAGTTCAGCACCCCATATGACCGTATGATCTATTGAGCTTAGATTGAAAATATTTTTTTGTGTTTTCCACCTTTACTTCTCATAGTTTGTAGTTGGGTAGAGATAAAAGGTGGTTGTTAGAGGGTTGCATTAGATCCTAAGATCTAGATGCAGTGCTTTCAGATCCAAAGCTCCTCACTGATGAAGACGACAAGCCAGAAACTAGTCTGGGGATATTGGATGAGTAGGCATTAGATAGGGATTTTATGCACAAGCCTTCTGGCATCCATTGATTACTCTGTTTAGCACAAGATCGGCAAAACATCATCATTTACATGCTATCTGAATAAACTAGAAAATACTTCTATTTCAATAAATTCACTCTTTTTATTGAATTTATTTGCACCATTGGTTACTTCCATCTTTAATCTAAAATAGAATTCAGTAAGGTATGATAAGGTACAACAAAATCTCTTTGATACTTTAATCATATCCAGATCAGGTATATAATAATTGATTAGATTTAATTAAGAACCCTAATCAATTTAAGAATACATATAAGAAAGAGAGTTAGCCTTATAAGAGTAAGCATACTTGTTTATATTAAAATAATTATGTATCCATTGTACAGTGCTATACAGTAGATGCACAAAAGAATATATTAGGATTATACTATAAATCTATTGTAGTGCCCTAAGACATTATTACAATCACCCATAGTATCAGACTATAGGATAGTCTGTTTACTGTTATATTTATAAAATGAATAAATAAATATTCATTTATCTTATCTCTATTTGTGTAGAGTTATTTTTGACAGTAAGCCCATCTAACATAAATGCACTTTCTCAACCACACTTGCTTGATCTCAACCACACTCTCTTCACACTTAGCTCCATTCAAAAATCGATTGGTTATAATATATATATATATATATATATAAAGGAAGTGTGGACATAACTACCTTTTTAGTCATTAATAATAACTACAATGCAGTAAAAGAAATGATTCCACTGCTTGCAAGATTTAAGTTTCCCCCAAAACATCACTTTTTTGACTATTAGAATGTAGAATACCTATTACTTCCTATAGCACTCATTATATAAATAATGCATTGTTTTTTGATATATTTATTTTACTCATTAAATGCTATGTAAACTGTGTGAAATAGCAACTTACATTTTAAAAATAAATTGCATTACGTTGAAATGTCTATACACTCAATTACAACTGTAGTAATGGTTTTAGACTCTAGAACAGCATTGGATCATCAAGGTATATACCCAGGATATTGTCATATTCTGATGAATGTTTATGAAAATGCAACAGCAACAAATAGATTATGCAATGATATTAAAAAGATGAACATTGGAAAGGGTGTATGACATAGTGACTCCATATCTCCAAAATCTTTTACAGCAGGTTTGCAAGATGTATTTTGTGGATTAAAATGAGGAGCTAAGAGAGAAAAGTATTTAGAGATTATTAAAGTCATATAGATTTTGCAGATGATGTAATTATTTTTGAAAATAATTCTTTAGTGCTTCAGGAAATGTTGCAAGAGTTATCAAATGAAAGTAAGAAAATAGGACTAAAAGTAAACATTAAAAAGACTGAAGTAATATTCAATGGGTTTTTGCAAAAGAAGAAAATAAAGATTGATAGTGATGAGTTAGAAGAAGCTAACAAATACAAATGAAGCTGGTCAAATTATTACTATAGTTGGAAAAATAATGGATGAAATTAATCATGGAATTAAACTTGATTGAAGTACTTTTAATAGCAATAATTTAATATTAAAAGAAAATGTGCCTGTCTATTTGAAAAAGATTTTTAGTGAATGTGTTTTACCAGTTCTTACTTATAGATCTGAGACTTGGACATTTTACAGAAGAGCAATACAGAGACTTAAGATCACCCAATAAAGTATGAAGAGATACATGTTAGGAATAAAAAGAAAAGATCAGAAATGACATCATTGAAAGAATTAACAGACTGAAATTGAATTGTGTTAGACATTTATGCAAGAGATGATAATAAATGAATTGTTTAAATCTTAAACAGGATTCCACGAGTTTATAAAAGACCTAGAAAGAGACCACGCACGAGATGGACGAATGAAATAAGACATGTACTGGGATGATATGGAGAAGAGATGAGAGATCGGAAAAAGTAGATTGAACTTGGAGAGGCTACAATGGGTCAATAATGGTTGAAAATGATTATGATATATATATATTAAGTAGTTAATTTAGGAAACCATTAATCCACATTTATTTACATGGTAACTATTTAAAAATACATAGCGTGTATAAAAATTGAATGCTTTATTGAAATGATTTTTGGAAAATGCTAAAAAAAAATTATTATGAAGATATTTATGGTTTAATAGCATTTAAACTTTTAAGTATTTTTATATATTAAACAAATGATTTACTTATTTATAAATAAGTATTAAGATTTTTTATTATTGGAAAATAATGAAGTTGATTATTAATTTCATAAAGTTTCATGGAATTCTGTTATATGAAGATTGATGTAATCAAGTGTTCACACAGCTTGTCCTGACTCTTCTTTAAATGCAGATAACTGACATTATTTTAAAATTTTATTTCTTAAAAGATAAAAATTGATGAATTCACTGAATATTAATTTTTAGTTTATTTTCAAAAACACCTTTCTGGTTCTTTTAAAATATTGCAATAGTTTTTTAAAAACAAAAACAAAACATGAATTATTGATTTATAAAGGATAAAATAGACTTTAAATAACCTTTGTATTTATTGCAGGGGCTTCCCGACTCATCCATAGAGGAATTGTAAAAAGGAGTCTAGACAATTGGTATATTTGAGTGTTTTTCAGTCCTTGCTTTATACTTTAGCTAATAATAATTAGATACTCATTTTTCATTCCTTATTGGATGGCTAATTGAGCTAGCTATGAATTAACTGAGGCAAAAATCTTAAGATTAGGTGGAACATTAAAAAGTTGCCAAGTTCTACCTGTAGCAGATACATTTGTTACCATTATCATATAAAATCTTTTAAATTATTAATATATATATATATTACTATGTAGAGTTGTCAAAGTTTATAATTCCGGTGTTGAACTATTATTTTCCATCTGCTTGCTATATGCTGTCAACATATGTATCAATATATAAAGACAAATAAATAAATTAGTGGGTTTTTTGCAATTAGACTCTTTTTTTTTTTTGCTATTTTCACCCTCAACTTATAAAATGAAAGTGTTTAAATCTAATTTTCAACAATCAATATACTTTTAATGTTTAAGAAAAAATGCCAAGAGCATTTTTGTCTATTAAAATATCAATTGACAATGTGTTAAATTAATACCTGAATCAAAATTCTTAATTTTAAAAGAAAATATTAATAAGTGTGAATAACGTAAAAAGGTGAAATAAAGATTTATTGTAAATGTGTAATTTTTTAGGGATGGATAGAATATAATAATAATTGAACTGGTTTATTGTGATTTAAATATGGATTGATCAAACTACTATCAATATAAGAGTCTATATTTGTCTTGCAATCGCTGTACTAAATTGCAAGGAGAGAAGGGGTATTTATATATATTTGAAAATTGTCAATTTTTTTTTTTTTTTTTAAGTTTAAAAAATACGCTTTAAAATAATATTTTTTTTATTTTAAAAGAGGATATTGCTTTTGTTATTGTTGTTATTTTATCTATAAAGAATTATTCTGATTTACATTAAATATAATTTTTCTTGTTTTCCTTAATTATAGCGTTGATTAATATCAAAGTTGTATTATATTAGAATTGATAAAATAATAATCATCACAAAATCATTTTTTTAACTTCTAGCTATTTTTTCTTTTTTGATATTTTGTTTAAATAAGGAGATGAATAGATTGGATACTTTAAAATAGAATAATTGGATGGTTGAAACTGAGAAATTCATATGAAGTTCAAGCCCTGAAGTTGATAGTTAAATCTTGATCCATGGATTTCGAGCTCATGAGTTCGTTCTTCTCTCACTGCAATAAGCCATACAGGATAGCTATTTTCACAAGTAATTATTAATACTAAGTTATAATATAAACTATGTGCAATGAATATTTAAACTTTCACATACAGCAAAAAAAATATTTAATAGCAAAATTAGTCAAATTAAAATTTGTTTGGAAATGCCAAATATTTACTAAAAAGTTTATTTTTATTTGAAATAATAAATCTGTGTAATATTGTAAATTGGGAGTAAGTTAGGTATTAATTAAAATAGAACTTAAGTAATATGAGCTAAGCAGATTACAACATAATATCAAGCTCAATCATGTAGTTAGCAATAATTTTCAAAAGAAATGTAATCAATATTTTAATTTTTTATTATAAATTAATAATATTATACTTTGTTTGAATGACTCGTTTTATATATATATTGTAACCTAATAAAATGAAGAACAAATAACTATTACCATACCTGAATTGTCTACAATATATAAGAAATAATCATAAATTCAAAAATTAAATGATGATCAAAAGATATTATTATATCTGAGTAAAGGTTCAAAATATAACACTATCAAGAATTATAAGCAAATTATGAGCAATGTATTAATAACCAGTGTATTATATGAAATCGTATATGGAAATCACGTGAAGTGAGTACACTAGTAATTCAATAAAATATAACTCAGGTATACAGGCAGTAGGTTTTATCCACTTTCATTTCTTGGTTTGATGTTAAGTGCATGTTTAAACAAATACTAAGTGAATATGGTCTAGCAGGGCGCCACTAGATTATCTGAATCTAGACACGGTTATATCCAATAACCTTTCACATGTACCGGGTTTGAATCCCTTCTTGGTACTTTATTTATAATAAAATGGAAGATTTTGCTTTTTGAGCCATATCACTATAAGCACTAATATTTAGGTAAAAGTAAAACATCTTTAAACCAAAGTGGAGTATATTAGACATAAATCATTTCTCAGATCTTAACATAACAAATGTGTTTTAATATTTTATAAGTTCACTAGCTCAGATTATATATAACTAATTTAGGATGGCAATTCACTCATCCTTGCATGAAATAGATGATGGGATGTGGTTATAATAATACTAAGAGATCACTAAATATTATAAAATCAATATTTATTTATGGCCTTTAAACAGTTAAACAGCTCATTAATTAAAACGTTGATGACGATGATGATGATGATGATAATAATAACGATAATGACAAGGGTTTCAACTACAGCTCTAGGACTAAGCCTAAACATAAAACTAATTTTTATAAAGAAATGCATAATTATTGCTTAATTTTAGCATACTTAATTATATCTTAAATAACCAATATTCAACCATTGATGATGATGAATAATCACACTTAACAAAGACTACACTTAATGAAATATATACGCCTCGTTTAATAAAACAAACTAATATTTATTACTACATTTCTAACATATACATAAAAATTTCTAGATAAATATGAAAATTGACATGAATAATAATAATAATTGATTATATAACAATCCTCAGATTAATTTTAAGTTCTTCCCCCTTTCCCTTCAAATGTATTTTGTATTAAGTTGGACGTCACATTAACCATGATTTTCACTCCATGAGAAAAGTATTTCAAGAAAAAAAATATTATCTGCTCATTAGCACACATACTTTAAAAATCCAACATGTAAATAGAATGTAAAAAAAAATGTTAATTAAAATTGAAAGAGCCAGTTTTAGAAAAAAGTTTTAAATTATTTTCTCCCCACTCCTTCAAGCGCTGAAATCTATACTGAACTTGAAACAAAATAATCTAATATTCTAATACTACTCATTATTATACATTCACTAATTATACACATATAAAAATATTATTATGTATGTGCGTGTTTTATCCCATGATGATAACAAAAATATTATTTAAAACCAAAATAATAATATATTAGTTAAAACTAAAATCTATAATACCATAAAAAAAATTGTTTTACACATTAATATTGTAAAAATTAATAAACAAATAATTTTCATACAATCAGGTCATTTATGAAGCTCAAAGTTATTATTAGTAAGACATTCTTGTTTTAATCGATCTGAATAGTCTTTAAAGTTCTTTAAATAAAAATATACCACTTTATTGCTAAAATGTTTATTAAGACTGATATCATAAAGAAAATAGATATAAAAAAGTCATATTACCGATCTTTTAATTTTTGTAACGAATTTCAAGGTTCAAACTTGTCTTGTATAATGCTTATATTTCTCAACTACCATTTCCGTTTTACTGGGAACAATCTCTTTCTTGAGGTTGATAACTTCTATTTGATGATGGTGACTCTATTGAGGTTATTTGCTTTAGTGGATAATTTGGAAATCATTATATTAATTTTTCTTCTTTTCCTGTCAAGCATGTGGATGAAATACAGCAGTTGTTTCCCCATTTGTAAATTTTCTTGAGTTTAAAATCAGTTGTTGTAACAATTAATTGGACTTGATGATTAATATTTATCAGTAGATTAATTCATCTTCTTTGAATGCAGGTGAATGCTTTCTTACTTCTATTAAAAACATCTTATTTATCTGGTCAGTTGAAAGGTGTAGAATATTATTTTAGACACATCTTTTCTTTCCTATGTGATGTGCAGCTTCCCCAGATGGTCCGGAATCGATGGAATATACATATAATTTTTCTAGCCCGCCATCTCTTATATTTTCAACGTTCAATATTATAGTTTAATAATCTGAATCAATCACAATAATAATAAATCAAGACAGCTTTTTATATCCAATTTTTAGCTACCTTAACCAATCAGAGATAGCATCACTTGCTATTTTTGGACAAATTTGTTTTAATTAGATCTCTAATTTATTTTCAACCAAAGTATTTTTCAACTGAAAAGTTTAATCCTTTTTCCAGACACTTTTGTTTTAAAAAAAAAATAGACTCAATTCTTATTTCCTTTCTTTTGTTTTTTCTTTCTTTTTAACATCCAGGTAACACTTCAAATCTTTGAGCTTCCTTCTTTAGATCTTGATAAGATTTCAAAAATTATAGTTCTGACTCATTATAAGCTTCCAAAGTGACAATCATTTACAAAAAATTTACTACAAAGATCGATATCTGATTAAACAGATTTCCTCTTTTAACAAAAAAAAATTGTACAAAAAAAATAATTTAACAGATTTAATACTTCCTTTTCTTTCAATATTTAGGAAATGTAAAATTTTGTATGTAATGTACACACATCCTGCATTCTTTCAAATCATTCATAAACTAACCTTAAATACTATAATTGCTAGCTTAGTAATTATAACCCAATTATTTAATTAAATCTGTAACTTTTAAATCCCACTTATAATTAAAGAAAAGCAAAATAAAAGTATAGAAAAAAAATGTTAGAATTGATCAAGCATAGGTTAGTTTTAAAGAAAATTAAAATGTTTAATATTTGAAATATAAAACAATTAAATAATTTACACATACATTGCCTATATGTATGCATTATAACTTTGCTTTTTAACAGAAAATTTAAATATTAAATAGTTTAAATGTGTGTATTACCTTTCTATCAACACACACACAAATAAAGCATATAATTGTTGTCCCATTCTTTCTGTTTAAAGCTTTTGAAATTTTGATCTGGAAGGGTTTGAACTTGGATGCCCTACAGCTTCTTTTATGATTATATAAAATTGTGATGATGATTTTTGGTTTACCTTTTCTACATGCACATTACTATAAATTTGGCTAGTGACCAAATTGTAATGGCACAATATATATATATATATATATATATATATATATATATATATATATATATATATATATATATATATATATATATATATATATATATATATA
>JAQFVV010015778.1:0-11471 GCA_028023455.1 Epiperipatus broadwayi
TATATATATATATATATATATATATATATATATATATATATATATATATATATATATATATATATATATATATATATATATATATATATATATATATATATATCAAAATATTAATATATAACAAACTAACCAAAGGAAATACATATAAAAACAAAAAAATAAAGACTTATGAATCCAATAAATAATATAATATTTCAACCAGAGGACTGGTTTTCATCAGAAAGAAAAAAAACCAGTCCTCTGGTTGAAATATTATATTATTTATTGGATTTCTAAGTCTTTATTTTTATATATATATATATTCTAACCCAATTAAATTTACTCTCCTTTTAGCTGTAAGTATTTATTAGTTTATTTTACACTTATGACACTAATCATACTCTGAGCTGTATTAGGTTATTTTGTTTACACTTTTCACCCATGATACCAATTTTTCAGGTTGTTGGAAATTAAGGCCTTAAAATAAAACAAGATATCCACTAATTTGCCAATATGATCTAAAATACTTTTCATATAATACAATTGTACATTCAATTTCTCTTAAGCCATGCCACGATTGTAATAGCAACAATAATTGATCACTTATTAATTTAAAGAATAATTATAATAATATTAATCTCAGGGTTCTTTGTTTCATGTAAGGAAATGCTCGCGGTATTGTGTTGTCGCATATGACTGGCATTCTGGTCGGCTATAGGAAACATTTATTTTACTTAAATTCAATGTGTCTTCATCTCTCATATCAACTGCTATATTATTTTAAAGAGATGATAATTCTATTCAATAATGACGTATAATTTTGAATAACACAGCCTTTTTTTTTTTTTAGAATCTCAGTCAGAATAATAAAAGCAAAGGGTGCTTTTTGTGTCCTTCCATCATCCATGACAACACAATAATATAACTAAGATTTATTACTTAGACAAAGATTTAACTAAATGGGAATGGAATAATGTACAACCAAAGTTAATGGTTTGGGAAGTGAATGTTTAGTCTAAGTTTTCAACTCCATAAATAATTATCATTAAACTAAAATATAATGACATATTCTGATCTGCTTAACTTTATTTATCTGGTATATTAAGTTTTTAAGAATTTGAATGATTTCGGACTCAAGAAAAGGTTTTGCAAATATTGTGCAAACACTTATATTTAGCATATAAAAACAAAAAAATGAATCTACAACAAATTTTAACAAGACTATAATTTATTATTATCACAAAAAAATATATGAACATTTATTCAATAATCCCATAGTAATACAAAATATAAAATATAACTGACATTAATCTGTATACTCTTTTGGTTATGGACTAGAGGTTACTACTTCTCCTGTATGCAATCATATGGATTGATTAACTAAAAGTACATTTCATTACCAATACATTGTTTATTACATTTTGGTAACCTTGTAGAAGCTTTTATTCAAAATTATTGACTAACTATTTTTTTTTTTTTTAATGATTAATCCAATCATATGCAATACGCAAAATATTAAATTTATTTCTAATACATTTACTTTGTTTATGGTCTTTAATGGGATAACCTATTCTAATTATAGGCCAGTTATCAGAAGTTACACTTATCATCTTACATTTAACTTAATGCTAACTTAAGTTATGATACAAATTTTATTCATACGTATAATTTTAAATATGAGTATTATTTAATTAACAAATGCCTATTATCTCATTAGAAAAATGTTTTTCTGTGAGCGATTTGTCCAGGTGAAGAGTTTTATCCAGTCGTAATTCACGAAGCATGTTTAAAACAATATATGCATTTTATTATTTTCTTTAAATAAAAGTTTTCTTTTATTTTGTGCTTCTAATAAATCAGGTAAAAGAAAATATAGCAGAACTGAAGATTAATTCTCACTTGAATTAAACTACTACAATTTTGGGATCCAAAAAAAAATATTCAAACATAGACGAATATTTTATTATATATGATAAACACACACATTTTTTTTTATTGACGATAGGTATAATTATTAGCTAACTTATTTATGGACGAAAATGCACAATTTTCCAAGAGATTATTATGATAATAACTGCAGTCAATTTACGTGTACAGGAAGTTTTTAATAATTCCAACTGATGTATAATATAATATATCATTTATTTTGTCATTAAGTCACTAAGATATTTGGTTTTGTTCATAGTTTAGGAATTATAATTTTTTTTTTTTTTAACGGTAACTTCTCCGTAAGAATGCCCCTATATAACTCTTCCTATATTTACTCTGAGAAAGTTTATATTTTTTTCCAAAAAAAAAAATATACAGGTGCATAATTTAATCTTATTTATCATTATTATTATTTCCAGACAATTCTTGGTGAATAAAACATATTTTAACGTATGTAACTACATTACTTGTAAAGGCAGACAATATTTAGAAAGAGCACGAAAATGTTTCTAGTTGATTTTCCTTGGTTTCAAAATATTTCTTTCAATTATTTTTTTTTTTCTTTCTATACCAAGAAAATATCAATAAATGACATAAAGTTAATAAATAATTAATTTTTTCTTGGAAATCGCTTCCTTTCCTTAATTTAGATATAATATAATTTTTCGTGAATCCTTTAGTTACATCTGTCATTTTTTAACTTTAGCGCGAGACAATAAAATTTTAAGTATAAAAGGTTTTTAAATAGGTAGATGGCACAGGAAATCAGGATATCTTATCAAAAAAAATTTAGCCACGCATTATATTATTAAAATTTTACTTTGATTACATTTATTTCTGCAAAATAAAATGAAAAAATTGAGTTACCAAATTTCAGCACTGTTCCTTCCTTGAAAACTAAAAGCAGACTATATTTTTTTTTTTCAAAAAAATGATCTTGACTTTAGCGACCTCTTCCAGAAAAATAATCATTTGATTATAACATAAACAAAAGAAAGGAAAAACCTATTACAATCATATAGTTTTAGTATTATTTAAATAGATTACAAAGTGATTTGACAATAAAAAAAAATAATAAATACATTTAATTAATGATAATTATCAGTAATTTATAACTCATTTTCTACAAATGGAATTACCAGAAGTTATTGTTCTCTATGATAAGACATTCATCTCTTCTTCCCCTCTACCCATCCAAAATCAATTACTGTTTATGATATTTGTTTTTATACTATATTAATTTGCTTTAATTATTAATATCTTAATTAAATTATTCATGTTCTTTTTAAAAATGATATTGCATTACTAAATCTATTAGTTATTCACCCAAAACATGCCAAAGTGAGTGAATAGCATACTTTATTAATCAATTATTACTATTGTTATTTTATCTTTTTATTTCTTTAAAGAATAGCATTGTTTTCCTGCAGAAATAATGCCAAGTAAACCAAGTGTCAATAACACTAGGTTACAATATATATATATATATATATATATATATATATATATATATATATATATATATATATATATATATATATATATCAACTCTCCAGACATCTTTAAATAATCCAATCAATATATTTGCTTAATAAATAAATAAAAAACATTAAATTATTATATAACATAAAATTCAACCTTATGTTGTAGTAATTTGAAAGTTTAATTTAGTAGGAAAATTTATTACTGATTTGTTAAAATTTATTTGTAGTTGTTTATTTATTTAAATCCCAGTTAAAGCTATTTGGTTTATAATATATATGCAGGGTGATTCCCTTCATTAATTAACATGAACTTAAGAATGTGAAACTTTCCAATATTGATGAAAATTAAATATTTATTTATAGTTTTTTGAAATGCTATCTTATAATTGCATTAATTTTACTTGCTATATTTGATTGGGTTAATGACTTCACAGATGACCTTGCTAGCATCTTTAAAATATTTTTAATGTATATGAAGGTTTATTAAAAATAAATCATTAAATAAAACTTTATTTGTGTGTGTGTGTTAACCCTTTTTCACGCTCGGCGAGACCTCGTCGACATCTAAAATCACTTAACTCAGTTCGTTTTATACGATAAATTTGCTAAATACGTATTGAATCTCGTTTTTTTTAAGTTCTGTACGATGGTGACATCTTTCGATATATTTTTAGAAGTGAAAATAAAGAACGCATTTAAACCTAAACAAAGAAGGAACATTATTTGTGATTGGTTTCTTAGCATGCTCCCAGCCTAAAAAGACATTCTGATTGGCTGGAAAGACAAAGAAACTGCCTGACCAAAGAAAATAAAGAAAACGCTGAGATTTTCATTTCGGATACGATTTGAATTATTATTAAATAATATTTATGGAAATTAAACATAATTTTCAGAGAGAATAATAAAAAACAAAATTATTTTCAAAAAATATTGAAGATTTAAGTAAATATATTGAAGATGTAGTAAAAAGAAATATTTACTTTTCTATAACGTGAAAAGTCGATCTTTTTGTTTACATTATAACTTTTATGTTGGTTTATATAGAATATCTTAGAATAAATAAATAGCAATTTATTTTTGAAAGAACTTTCGTTTTCTTCATGACCTGAAAAATTAATTATATACTTTTTATAAACGATCTGAGCTTGAATTTAATATTATAGGCTAATATGTTTTAACAATAGGCTTTGTCTTCAGTTTGTGAGTTGGCCAATTAAAAGATTTGATTTTACCTCATACAACCAATGATTTAATTAGCGGTTTAAGGGTTAATAAATATGACTGGGTACTTGGTAGGATTATATGAATAGCACAAAATATTTTAAGTTAGTCACCTTACAACAGTGGTCCAGTTTTTGTTTGACTGATGTTGATATGTAAGAAGCTTTTATTGTAAGTTTAGTCTAAAAATATATATTGCAAATTATTCTTATGGTAAATACATCGGAAGATTATTCTTTTCTAAATACTATAATATATTTTTAATATTATATAAACTATTGTTATTAAGGGGATGTTAAAATTAATAGAATGCATATAGTTAACTCTTTTTGGCTAAATGAAGTTGTTAGGCAGTAGATGTTACTTATCTAAACAATTAACATCTTTAAATTAAATGTTTCTAGTGAAAAGCTGTTCCTATGTCCATTGATATTTGTAATATAAAAGCAAAACTATTATTCATAAACATAATCACCTTACAACCAATGAAAGTTGTAGAATGTTTCTCTTTTATGTTCTCTCTCCCCTCTCACTCTCTTTCACTTTCTGTCTCTTTCTATATATATAATTAAGGATTTGAACACCAACTTTAAAAGCTTCCTTCAGCTTTCTACTCTATCTCATATATCTGATACACATGGTTACACACGTGAAAAAGACAAATGATCTCTAATATATGTATTTCATGCTGAACCAACATTCATAGTTGGTCCAGATCATCATTACCCACATATATGTTTGGGAGATACGGTAGATAATGATGATCAGAATCAACTGATGAGTGCTAGTTCAGCTTGAAATACATCTATTGGAGATTATGTATTTTTTTTACATGTGCGTGTATAAGTTGTATGAGATAGATTGGATAGCTAAAAGTAACTTGAAAGTCTGTATTCAAATCCCCTATAATTACTTTTAAACTCCAAATGTATGAAATATGCCTGTATTTCAAATTATATATATATATAATTATTTAGATACTTAGAGCTGGACTTGAAATTTGTGAGACCCTTTTCAGAATCAGACACGATTTTATGCACTGGATTCCCAGAAGTAGTGTGTAATTAATATTTAATTCACTATCATTGTCAGTATAACAATGCTAATGATAGAAAAAAATCTTGCTTCTGTATTTGAACCATCTATTGTAACGTTGAAACTATATATAAGCGTATTTAATATATTTTAAAATGAGTTGAAAATTTTTGAAGGGAAACATATTTGATATTTTTATTAATTTTTAATAAGGAAAAAAAGATGTTAAACCACTGAGATCCCTAAACTATCGCTCACTTAGTTTGGGTGTAAATCCGGCTCTGTAGATATCCATTTATTCACCAACAATTGTATAGTTAGTTGGGTTGATTACAAGCCACCTGAAACAAAATTTCAGTTTACTTAAATTTCTCAAGTACACGAAAAATGTATTATTAAATACATACGCACACGCATATATATTTAACTTTTGATTTTAATTATAGTTATTTCATGATTCTATAATTATTATAACTTTTTAAAATTTAATTTAATTAAAGCAATTTTTTTAATGTTTAGCTTTATTGTGATCGCTAAAATAAAAGTCATTATTACTTAATTTCAACTTGTCCATTCTTCCAACTTCATTGATACTAAAACTCTCTTTCTTGGAGTTATTCACCTGCAAAAGACAGCTCTTGTAACGATGTAATGACTTCCTTTGCTGTATTCACTGCTCATTTTAAAAAAGTCTAGCTGATTGTTCATTAAGCACAAGAGGATAACTTGCACATTTAATTTAATAGGCTAATTGTTAACTTAAAAGATGCCGATACAGCTTTTAAGCATCCCTTTAGGCAAACTCATCATGGACAATAAAGAAAGTTTTTTATATATATATTTAAATTGGTAACTATTTAGTTAAATAAATGAAAATAATGCTTTATAAAGATCCTTGTATAAGTATAGAGTTTTGAAATTGCGGCAAACTACAGTAAAAGTAAGACGTAAAATATATTTTTAATGGACTTGTTAAAAACAAAAATATATTCTTTTTTTTTGTAATAATCTTAAAAATAAAATGTGTCAAACGTTGGTGGTCGAGAAGTCAGAACGCCGCCTTACAAGCAGTTGTTCGGGTTAGCGGGTTCGCTTCTCGGCCGATGCTATGACACATGAAAAAAAATAATCATAATAAATAAAATTTGTTTCTTATATTTGCTAGACTTTATTAGAAAATGATTTAAAATAATAAATGTAATATCATGTTTTTGAAAAGCTGGTTTGTTACTTCTAAAGAGACAACAAATCAGTTTTATGTGTTCTAACATTGTATGTTTTAGTGATAATAGAATAATTGACCATTATTTACGAATAGAATATCATTAAAATTTATCGAACTATAACCTCACATCAGATATTTATATATACAGAAATTATCAAAAACTAACGTTAACTGGAAACTATACAAAAAAATTATTTACAACATAACGTTTACTACGTCCATTAATGGACTATATACTAAACAAAAAAGTTATAGGAAGTGTATTGGGCTTGATAATCGATATATATATTGTACCCTTACTTCTTGATATGTAAAATAGTTTACAACTAGCTCAGTTACATTATTATGCTTAATTAAAATTTAGCATATCTATCCTTAATATACTTTTCTATTATTATATCTTAATTAAATTTATTATCAATCATCAAAATCAATATAGTTCTAGATTATATTAATTAAATAAGTATTTAATAAAATTATGAGACTGCGAAGTAAAGTTACAAAGTAATAAGCAGATTTACACTGAGTCAATATCTCCCAAGATACTGTCTCAATGGCATAAGAATACTACCACTATCTTATTATCTTACCACTACATTTATAGCATTCTTATGACTTTTAAATGAAATAAATTATCTTTAATAATACTAAAATAATTCCTAACTTTTAACTTAAAATATAATTAAATAATCTCAGGTTCTTCTAAGATGTTTTAAAATAATAATAACTCATGTAAATAAGTATGATGTGGGATTTTATATCAAACTTAAATACACCTAACTTATTTAAATAATAATAATAAATAATACTAATCTTGGAGTGTAATTTAATCTCATCTATCTCTATTATATAATCAATCATTAAATGAATAAACAATCCTATGTATATCTTTTATTTCACATGGTATATTCATTTAGAATAAATCAAAATCTTATAATTAATAATCTGTGGCATTAAACAATACTGTATTCTTATAATGTGTATTATAATCATCTTATGACCATTGTAATATTTATGTTCATGTCAATCAATTCTTATAAAATAATGTTAAGCAAATATTGTATTCATTTCTAAATAATAATAACAAATTCATTTTTGGTGCAAATATTATGTTTATTTCAAATCATCTGATGTCAAAATGCTGTGGTAAAAATAATGAAAACTCGACACACTTTTAAAACAAATTAACAAATTTATTTACAATAACTTCAAATAATTATTTTTTTTTACTAATTCAGTTTTAGAATTTTGGAAAATAAATAAAACAAAATAAAAAGTTAAAATACAAAAGTTAAACCTGCCATTATTAAATTATATATTTAACATATTGACTATACGTTATTCAAATATTATACTAATAATATAATAGTATGTTCTTTTTTTTGCTTTCAGATTTTGCCCAATAATAAATGTTAATAAACTTTTATTTTAAACAATATTCTATTTCAAAAGGTATTCATATAGTATTAAATAACAATGAAACAGGAATAATTAAATATTGTTTGCTAAAATGATTAAATATAAAAATTTGTATTGTATAATAATATCATCTTATTTTTCTATGGTAGCTTACTAAACCTTTATAACAATAATATTGTCTTTGTAACAATATATGAAACAAATGATTAACATTATTATTTTCTCTATTATCTGTTTATCTCTATGATCTTTATCAATCTATCTTGCCCTCATAACATTCAATATATTTTCATTTAATCATTTAATATGTATCAATTTTAAATTCATATAACATTACCTTAGATAAATTTTCTGATTCTTTCTCTATAAAAGAAATTTATTACTTTACTTTATATGTGCAATGCAATTCTTTCTAATAAATTCTGTCCATAAAACATGTTTAATAGTATCAAATTTTCAGGAAAATAACCCAATTTTTTTTTAAATATACATCAACTTTAATAACTAAAATGCATTTTATGTACTTTAATAAACATCGATCAAATAAAGGCTTCACCATGTTGGCGTAGCTTAACTTATCTAATAAAATAAAAAATAAGATGAACTTCTACTTTACAAAGATCTAAACTCTCCGACGCAAAACGTAAAAATAAGTACATACATAAATAAAAAATATACTCTTTAATACTGCAACTATAATAAAATATATAAAATTTATTTACGAAGAAATCATATAATTGTTCACAAGCTTCTACGGTAATGTTGTATCATGTTGATATTGCTAGATTGAAACTTATGCATATTTTAATAAAGTTCATTGCCAATATAATGTATGTGTTTTCTTAAAATATCTATACATTCATTCCATAAAACATAATATTTGGTTGATCTAAAAAAAAATATTAAATTCATTAAAATCATTATACAATGTTTTTACCATAATAATAATAATGTCCAATCTGCTATCCAGCATTCTTCGGAATTTGCAGCTTCATAAAATAAGAATCATTCACATTTACACTCATAAACATTCATTAGACTATTCCGTGTTATATTAATTATAAAATAAATTTATGTAATTAATTATTATATTATTTTTAAGTTATTATTTAATAAATGTACCTAACCTACTTTTAATAGTTTAATAATATTTTAAATTTTATGTTAAATAAATAAAATAAAAGATTATATTACGTATTCCAGCTGACGACTTTTGTTCTACCATAAAAGTTCTAACAAATATCCTAATGTATAAAGTCAATAGAACACTATTTCCTGTTCCGTTGTATCACGTGTTTCTTGAAAGTTTATATAAAAAATTATAACGTTTATTTTAAAAAATAATAAGTTCCCATAAGAAAACAAAATAAAATTAAAAAATAGTTTATAAGTTCTTTCTGGATCCAGTTCTTCATAAAATATTATCTTTAAAGTTATTATTTCTAAACTAATTTATAGTTTGTATATTATTTTCATTAAATTATTTTAATCAACTTGGCTTGCTTGGTTTGGACGTCCATGTATTACTTATGCACTTTTCAAACAACATACTTAGGTAAGAATCTATTTCTCCATCTATAACGTCCAGCGTTTTAGATTACTTCAATATAATAATTTTATTATATTACGATTTTAAATAATCATATTTATAATCTATTTGCCTTTTCAAATCGTCAATATTTAGTCTTTTAAGCACAAAGACTTAACAAGGCATATATTTATTAAAATTACTACTTCTTATATCTTTACTTAAGATATACATTTTATTTTTTTAAAATCTGCAAAAATACTTTCTTTCTATAGAAGTATTCATATTTCTTTTAAATATCTATTTATAATAGACAATAGTAATTTAAACTTTTAATACTATTTATAGTCCAAAATACTACTTTTCTCCATCTCGTAGTTTTATGTACTAATCCAGCGTCTGTTATTTTTCTAGCGTAAAATTTCTGATATATTTCTACAATACGTGATGTTTCCATGATTATTTGTACATAAATTGAGTTTCGATATTGAGAAGACCAATAGGGAATTATTAAGTTTCTACTGCATACTTATCATTTTAAAAAATTATAAAATTATATACAATAACACTCTTATGATTTTAACACTGATTTTAAGAGCGTTTATAAATTTACTTAGCTATTTTCTCAATAGCACGATTAACTTAGAAATTTAATTACAGAGAGCCCCCTTCAACAATTGAATCCAGCTTTTATACTAGCAGAAACTCCTTATCTGATTGGTACATTTAAACAATCAAACTTTCTAGCTTATTTACATATTTACTAACACACTATTAAAAATAAAATAATGACTTATTTAATATTTAATATTATTACATTTTTTTAAAAATAATCTTTATCGTTTATTCAAATCTATCAAACATTTTTTAAAATATTCTTTCTCACTTGATTTAAATCTTAACTTTTATAAGATCATTTAAAATAAACTAAATCTTTTTAAATACGTTATATTTTTAAGACAATATTTTTAAAAATCAGATTTAATATTCTACATTAATATCTTTTATTTTTATCTCGTGATAACTCACGTATTATTTATAAATTTAACAACATAATTTTAAAATAGTTTTTGCAACTTTATGAGAAAGCTTCCAAGCATGTGTGTGTGTATCTCTAATTAACATCTGTCTTTACAATACAAGAAACGCTTCCCATAATCTAAAAATAACTTAACAATTGCTTTTTAAAACAAATACTTATTTTTAAAAATAAATATAATATTACATCAGATTTTAAAATAATTATTTGATATGATTAAAATCAAATATTAATCTCAATTTAAGTACTTATAATTTAAAATATTTCTATTCACTTTTAACATATATTTTAAACTAAATAAATATCTTGGTCTAATTTTAACTTGTCTTTTAAATACTTTAGCTTTAAACATTTGTCATTAAATTTATTAATGCAGTATTACATCATAATCATCATCATTTTTAAATATCCTCTCAATATCAACACAATTCACATATCAAATACTCATAGATTGCTTTAATTAAACTTATGGTAACATTACCACAAGCAAAGTCAACATCACACATTTAAAATACTTCTTAAATTTAAAATTTTCTACTAGATTAGCACAAAACTTAAATGGTGACCCATATAAAAGGGCACAATATATATAATTGATATACATTTATTCCA
>JAQFVV010015779.1:0-11462 GCA_028023455.1 Epiperipatus broadwayi
CGTATAATTCTCAGTGTTCTCGGCATGAGTTACCAAAGCAATTACAGAACCCTAAGCATAAGCGGTGGGGGATGGGTATTTTATTTGCTCTATGTAATATATAAAACAGCCGTGTTTGACTCATGTGACTGCTATTTATGAGTACATGATAGCCATGCCAATCCATTCCCTTTTGTGAATTACAATTTGGCTGGTATGATTTAAGAAACTAGTTAATTTGAGAAGAGAATTAAATCTAGATATTTTACAAGTTAAAATTATTTTAGAAGTTACTAAATTGCTTCCTTGTAAATTTATAAATTTATTACTCCATCGAATCGATGAAGCAGCTATTCTGTTAAAGTTATAATTTGATGCCCTGTTATCTCTATCTCTCTCCCTTCGCTCTCAATGGTGGTTACAATATATAATAATAAATGAAAACAAATATCTTTTTGTTGTATTATATATATATATTGTGGAAATAAACTGAAGTTTTCTATTTGTTATATATTAATACATAATTTCCCACTAAAAGAAATGAGAATGAGTATAACAAAAAAGCAAAAGAATAAGAGTGTGGGCGGAAGATTCAATAAGCATAGAAAAGCATGATTTGGACACAGATTTTCCTGGTGAAGTTTACACATATGTAAATATTTATAATAGATAAATGTATGTATGAATTAATTTGTTATTCAAATAAAGTCTATTATATAAACTTACTTACGTGTGCAGGGGTTATTTATTAAAACATTTGTTGTCTATTAGTATCAATACACAGCACCTTTATAATCTAAAATTGACTTAAAGTATTTAAGTCTTCTAATTATTTTTATCAAAGTATTTAAGTGTTTTTTTCTTAAAAAAGGATTGAAAACTTTAGTTACTTTAATTGTAAAATCACAGAGGCGTGAAAAGAATTAATCCAGGTAGAATAATAAATGATGAATCAATCCATTAATTAGGCAAACACATATTTTTTTTGTTTCATTTTTAAAGATGGTAATGAGATAATTAGCAATTTCTAAGAAGTGAAATTTCTAATTTTAGCTATTTCTTATAAAATTGTTTACAAAGAGTAAATCCATTAGTCAAAATAAGAGTCGTAGATCACATGACTCTATTCTCTTAAGGTTGTAAGTTATAAACAACAATGAGGATTGGAAATCCTCATAGTTTAGTAAATCCATTAATTTTAAACTGATTTAATAAATCAAATATCCAAATGCACATGTTTAGGTAATAATTTTTTAAACACAGTATTGGTTTTAACTGGAACAGCAGATACCTTTTGAAATTTTGTATTTCAACATCTTAGTTGAGCATAACATTTTAAAACATACTTAAATAAAATATGCTTTAATAAATTAAATGTGCAAATCACAAGGTTAGAACAAATATTTATATTACAGATATTAAGATAAATGATTTTTATTTTATTGACCATTCTCACAATAATTGAGATTTTATTTCAGATTTAAAATAACAATCTAAATATTTTAAAATGGTATTCCTTTATATTCAAATATATCAGAGAAAATATAAACATTCATAAACAATGAGGATTGCCAATGCCTCAACAAGCTTTGTGATAAATGCTTAGCCAGAGCCAGCATTTAAAATATGTCAGGAACTCCCCCCCCCCCAAACCCCTTTATCTGAACCTACCCTGGTACCTCTCTGAGGAGTGCCAAAGCACAAAACCATGGTCAGGGGTTTGGGGGGGGGTTCCTGACAGAGATATTTTAAATGCTGACTCTGGCTAAGCATTTATCACAAAGCTTGTTGAGGAATTGGCAATCATCATTGTTTATAACTTACAAGCTTAAGAGAATGAGGTCATGTGATCTATGACTCTTATTTTGACTATAAACATTCATACTTGCAACAACACATTTAACTATTACAATAAAAGTTTGCCACTATTTAGCTTTATCATTATTGTGTACACTAATATTGCTTTAACTGATTCTATTTCAACTAATTTATCCACATATATACGATATTATGCATTTTATTATCATACTGCCCCCTTTTTTTGCATGTGTGTTTTTAAAAACTAAACCAAAATTGTGCTACAAGAATTTCAAACACTATAAAAATACAGGAAGATATGGTAAATTTAAGATAGTATTTTTATAATAAACCAATAAAAAAATTTGAAGTTATGTTTATTACTATTAATTTTACAAATATCAAATAACCATCACAATATATAAATATATTAAATAGGAAAACTATTTTTTAAAAAAAAAAGAAGTTGGCTAAATAGCTAATTATAGAGAGAATGAAATTAAATAGTAAATTATTGGAAGATATTAATAAAAGGAAAGAGATGGAAGTAAAAATTTTCGGAAATACAATAAAAGAAAAAATGTAGGGGAGAAACAGTATTACTAGATGATGAGGAAAAAGAGTAAGCTCTAGAGAAGAATTAGAAACAATCTTAAATAAGTATGTGATAAAGAAAAGATGTTAGATGCGAAGAACAAAGTGATAACAAACATAAAAAGCACATAGTAGGGAAATATTAGTTTTACAGAAAATGAATTGAATGACTCAGAAAAGAAATTGAAAAGTGGAAAGGCAAGAGGTTTAGATGGATGGGCAGCAGAGATCATGATAAATTTGGGAAATAGGGCAAAATTAAATTACCGTGTTTTAATAAGAGGCACAGAAAAAATAATTTCTAGATAGCTAGAATAATACAAGAGTATGGCTAATATTTAAAGGAAAGGGTAAGGATAATAGAAAGTTAAACAATTACAGATCAATAGCAGTAAGAAAAGTGTTATATAATATTTTTACATATATGGTGGCTGGAAGGGTGGCAAAATGGATGGCAGAAAATAATTTTAGTGGCAGAAATGCAAGGAGGTTTTAGATTGGATAGCCATATAGGAGATAGTTTATTATAGTCATACAACTTATAGATATGTGTAGGAATACAGGTAGATAGTTACATATAATCTTTATAGATAAAAAAGAAGACATATGATAAGGTAAACAGAAATAGATTATGAGTAAGTTTAGTAAATTTGGGAAGGAATGGAACTTTAGTGGATATTATTAAGAGATTATGTGAAAATAATTACTATACGTATCAATTATGAAATATAGAATCAGTTAAAGTTAAAAATGGGATGGGACTAAGGGAAAGATGCCCTATGTCACCTATTTTGTTTTTGTTGTATTTGAGAAAAATGGAGAGAGCAATAGAAAGACGAGGAAGAGGGGTAGAGATACCATTAATAGGTAGGAAGAGAGTATATACATTATCAAGTCTTTTATTTGCGGATGATGTTTTCTTGTGCACAGAAAGTAAGGAAGATATGGAAGTTATGCTGAAAATGTGCACAAGCATGGGTAAAGAGATGGGGATTAAATTTAGTGAAGAAAAACCAAAAGTAATGATGATAAATTCCAGGGAAAGAGAATTTTTATTGGGGGATATAAAGTTATAAGTGATGAATAGGTATAACTATTTGGGAATCATTTTGAGTAATCAGAGAAATTGCTTGTACAAATGGGAGAAAAAATTGATAGGTAAAGCAAAGAAAAGAAAGGGGCTGATAAAGAAATTAACAGTGTTTTCATATAATAAATATGATGTAGTAAGAATTGTATGGAAGAAGTTGGCAGTAATAGGATGAACTTATGGTAACAATGTGTTATGTATTAATAAAGGGGCGTTAGATTACTTAGAAAGATGCAGATGTGTGGATAGCAAAGGAGGCAATTCAAGGAGAAATGGGATGGTCAAGTTTTTATATGACATGCAAAAAGCGAAATGAAAATGTTCAGTAGATTGCAATTTATGGATAGTAAGAGAATAACTAAAATAGTATTTTATTGGGTTACTAGTAAACGACAGGCAACAAGAAGGATGAGAAAAGTAGTATGGTATGCAGAAGATTTGGATAAAGATTTTATGTTAGTATACTTGTACAAAAGATGGGTTTTAGGAGAATAGTTGAGTGTTATAGTGGCAAAGAATGGAATAGAAGAATAGATGCATTAATAAAAAATAAGGAGTTGGGGAAATGGAGAATTAGTATGGAGAGTAAAAAGAGTTTAAATCTATATAGAAGTAAACAGAATACTGGGAGTTAATTTATGATAGTAGCAAGGAAAGTAGGTTACTGTTTAAGGCTCCTACAGGATCTTTGCAAGAAAGGAATATACACATAAATGGAAAAATGTGGATGATTTAGTCTGCAATTGTGTAAGGAAGGCATAGAAAATATTAGGCATCTGTTAATTGAATGTAAATGCCTGAAAGCATAAAGGGTACAAATAATAAAGTTGTGGGAGAATAAATGTAAACAAAGTGATTATACAGAAAGTGGGTTCTTGGTTTTTATGCTGGGTTTGGAAGAAGATGAGGGAGATCTAGATATAAAGGCCATAAAGTGGACAAAGATAATGCTGTAGAAATGGATGGAGCAGGGCAGAGAATAATATGGGAAAAACTTAGGGTGGGGGATGGAAAGAAAAGGTAAGGTGGCTAACAGGTTTTTCTGGGCATAGTGGCTGAGAGATTCCCAACTTCTATAACGGAAAAGCTATAGTGATTGCCTATCTATCAAGAGTTTTAATTTAGAGTATGATTTTTTTTTTTATTACAAATATTATTTATTTACTTTTAAGGAAAAAAAAAATCTTTTATAAATTAATTGACGTGATTATAAATGAGTTTTCTCTTATTTCCAATTTCATGCAAATTTTTTTCTTTCGCCTATAGCATGTCAAAAAGGTACCGTCCACTTTCTATTTTTGTGTATGGTTAGAATAAATAAATCATTATTTTTTTCATTTTCGAATATTATTTGAAGAAGTTGTTTATTTATATAAAAACAACACTACAGCATAAAAGAATGACATCAATCTGACTCATTCAAAGATTTAAGGATTATGTATTGGGAAAATTTTTCCCATGATACCAAGGCACACGATAATTAGCAGATTATGTTATGAATATGGCTTATGAATAGAGGGATTTAGACAAAATTAGCATTTCCATTTGTACCAGTAAATATGTTAAAAAATATATACGAAAGTTTAATTTTGGAAAATGCTTGCACAAGTACATACAGAGTGACATTGTTAAGACCACTAAATGCTTTGAGAAATAAGCCAGAAACAATAAGAGAAAAGGGACAGAAAGGTTTCCGAATACAAGGTAAATATAGAAACCTGGTCGGACTCTCTCAATCCTCAAAGCTATAGCAGGATACCCTTGCCTCATTAATAATACCAGGTTTATTTTTTAATTAATTTGTTGTCTAGTGTTTACGATTTAATTAATGTAAAAAGGTAAACAAATGTAACCAATGTTTTTCTTTTCAAGGAGTGAATAAAGTATCTTTGAAACGTAAAATAATCAAACTGACGCACAACAGATCATGTACGTTTGAGTACCAAAAGAGATCGAGTTTCAGTTCCACAGCTGACTCCATTACGCTGCATACGGGGTTAACCCTGATTGTCATATTTAACAAGTCGCAATACTAAAGGAATTGTATTTTATTATTTATCTTACCACATGCAAGTTGTGTATATAACAACAAGTTACAAACACACACATGAATAATACAAAGAAGTAATCATAATAACGATCAATATACAGTAATTATTTCCTGTACAATAATAATAAAAAAAAAACCATTTATTTTAAAAATAATTGAAGTTCCTTTAGCATTTAAAAAAAGAATAATACAAAAGTTCCTTAAATTGTTTCTTTTTATATATATGTCAAAGTATTGACCAGGAAGCGAACCCGGGCACAGCTACTTGGAAGGCAGCTATGCTAACCGCTAGGCCATCAACGCTTGACGCAAATTGTTTTTGTTTTTTTTTTATAAAAAAATTCTTCTTAGTATTAACACTATATCTATTAATTATAGTTAATAAATAAAGGGAATAAGAATAATATTAACATTTTATATATATAAATTTTATAAGAAAGCAAAAAGGAGAGTATGTCGACAACCTTGACATATAAAATAGTGAAAAGATAACCACGAGATAAATATTATTATACGACATCATAACCAATATGTCAAATACTTTACAAATCACACGACTCGCCGATTTTAATTTTCTTTTCTTCACACTTTTACAGGGCAAGGATTATTTGTTAATTTTATCCAATTGTCACAGTCCACCATACTGTAAGCATGGATTTGAAATGTCTTTCAATATTTCCTTTTTTTTGGAAATAGCACATTTACATGATATATATAACACATATTTTGTGTTCATGAATGTGAAGGCAAACTGTTGTTCCCATTTTGTATTAAAATTATTGGCTTTCTTTTTTCTTTCTTTCACACATTACATCCCTTTTTTAAATATGATAAAATACTAATTTTTCAAAATACATTTCTTAAATCTATGAATTTAACTCGACAACAAAAACAATTATTGGTTTCATTACTGACTGAACGTATTCAGTCCTTCTGATTGTACTGCACAGTTGAATTTGTAATCGACTATGATTACGCATAATATGAATTTTTCATTCCCATTAAGTAGTAAAATTGTATGTCTTTCTTTTGCAATTGTTTTAGACATTACATTTCTCTTTTTAAAATAGGATAAAACACTAATTTTTCATTATAAATTATTTATATCTGTCACAACAAAAAACATAGCAGTTATCGGCTTCCCAATGCACTTTTGCGTTGAACAGTGAACTTATTCCAGCCGATGAATTTATAATCGACATGTGCATCCTCTTACATTTTGAATAAAGGCACATGTTATCTGATCAAGTCTCATCTATAATGGCCGTATGTGGGCGAAAAATGTATATTTTTTATGTATAGCTATTTACTCCAGTATAAGGTAACATTGATTACTATTACTTTTTTTCTTAATTCAAGCAGTCACTCCAAAACATGTTGGTGGTGGATTGCGAATGACATCTTATCCACTCATGTTTTAGATTTTAAATGGGATGTTTTAAAAGACTGTCAATAGTCCCACGGCAAATAATCACTGATAATCAGCTATATGAGCTAAAGATTTTGGAATCAATTCTCAATGAATAATCTCAGTACATCAAATGGAAATATTCTGTTGCTACTAGAGTAGTAAATTTCATATGATCCATCAAATAACTAAATATATGATTATTTATTTATCAACTCTAATTGTTGTTTGATTATAATTCTTATTTCTTAATACCTTATTTGTCATCAAAAGATAATTATTTATGCATGTGAGATAATATTACGATGCAGGCAGAAATATTTGGAGATATCTATAAGATTTCAAACCATAATGTGGTAATCTAAAATGATAATAATAATAGGCAGTATTTTTTTTTATGTATAAAATATTTTACGAAAGAAAATAGAATATAATTTCTAGAGATCAAGCACAATTTTATTGATTAATAATGTTAATCAATCTAGAAAATTTTGTTGATTACAAGATGAACGGGAGTATGAACAAAAATTCACCCACGTGAATGCCAATATTGTTTGCATAGAACAAGATGATAGAAAAAGAAAAGTTAAAAAGGTGTAGTTTATAGCTAATAACAACCATATCGCTAACAAAAAGGAAAACAATATCCAACTCTCAAGCAAGTGGAATTTTTAAATAGTTAATTTAAATAATTAGTACTTCATCAATAAATACTGCAGCACATCCAGCCAATCCACAAGTGCTATGAATCTGGTTTTCTAGGCCAAAAGCACGCTCAACTACATTAATAAAGATAAATACATATAATAAACCTTTTAGCCAACGTTCAAAATGTTTTGGCCAATATTCTTATTATAAATAAAAACATAGATTATTTACATACATTGTTTCTAGTGAAAAGGAATAGATTGTTTTGTTTTCAAAGTGGTCTGTAGTATCATCTCTGAGTCAATGCACGTATTATGTAAAAGATGAACCTAATATGACAGTTTTGATTGCCCCAGCAATCTTCTTCAGAACTTCTACTTACATCTCCAAATCTTATCATATTAGGTTGTAAAAAAGCACTGTAAAAGTAATAAAAACCGTAGATATTAATATTATATGGATTTGGGAATGCAATAGAAAAGATAAAATTATAATACTTCATCTGTTATATAGTGATGACTCAGTTTAGCTATGTACCACAAAAATTTTAAGGTGCTAATATATAATATGACAGTATACGTTTTGCATCTTAACTCATTATGAACAACATGCTAACGGTCAATTTTATTTTAATTTGGGCAAAACTATTACTGAAGCATTTGAAATAATTCAAACTATGTATTGAGTGAAGCCATGAGTCTTAAAATGTTTTCAAGTGATTTGTAAGATTTTAAGATAGTAGGGAGAGTGTTGCAAGTATAAAACACCCTGTCACATCCTCATGCCATAATTCATGATTTAGAATGTTTGTAGACAATAGGGAAACTATGCCTGCGACATAATACATGGATTGATTCAAAGATGGTCCCACAAGGAGCTTGGAGAGACAACCAGTCGTCTTTTCATCGAGACTCAGCCCAAAACAACGATCAATTCTTTCTCTAAATTAGATTTTAATATTAAGAAGCATAAAAACAGCTTTTAAATACATGTATGCAAGTCTGCGATCCTGAAAGCAAAAAGGGTGCAAAATAATTCTGTGTGATGAAATAAGCCGTCAATATCTTTTAGGCCAATAACCCTTAAAATGATAGATTATATAGCATAATGATCGGAATTACATATCACTTTTATTGTAAATGACATCAAATTATTGAAAAATATAGTGAGGAAAGTTAATAAGACATATGCATCACCCATGTAAATCTGTTGATCAAGTTTTTAAATTAAAAATTAGGATATTTTATAGCATATAACTAATTGCAAATAAATTAACTGCATATAGAGCTGTTATTTTTCTTAAATTTATTATATGGAAGTGAGACTTCATTTAACGATAGTCCATAAAATTCTACAAATATGATAGTAATATCACAACATAAATGAATGTGCAGTCCGATTTGTTAGATGGGATACTATATAGACTATATATATAATTATATACACATCTTTTCACTTCTTTTTCTTTTTAAATTATAGCTCCATGATAATAAATATATAAATTCAACATTCCTTTTCTTTTTAAAACTTGTTTTTATTCCAACTATAATTTTCTTTCTCCTTCCAATACAATGTTTCAACTACATTCTGTAGTCATTATCAAGTTTCCTTAAAAAATAATAATAATAATAAAATAAATAAATAAAAATAAAAAACAAAAATAATAACACAAATAAATAAAATATTAATACATTCCAAATATATAATATTCAATTAAAACTATAATATTATTATAATCTACAAATACAATTATTTACCTCCTTCCCTATCTTTAATTATTTCTTTTAAATTACCTTTATAAATTAATACTCTTCTTATATAAATTTATTATCTTTTCTCTAAATCTTTACCCATTAACATTCTTTTTATATATATTATTCCTATATTATCTTATTTTTTATCTCTATTTATTAACATTCTATTTAATACTGGTTTATACTGATCTATATATACTTCCTCTTTTTTTATTCTCTCTTTAAAATTTGTAACGCATTCCAAAGGCCTTATATGCTTAAATTCCTTTTTATGAATATATATAGCAGATTTTTTATCATATAAATGCTGCCTTAATCTAGTTTTTAATTTATTCTTACTTGTTCCTATATAAGTCATATTTATATTACTTTTTTCACAATCCATACATTTAATTATATATACTGAATTTATACATTCTAAAATATCAATTTTATCATAATCATTTATTAACTCACCCAAACATTGTTTCCTTTTATAAACAGGGCAAATTAATGTATTATATCTCCTATTAAAATACCTAAAAAATTTCTTAATTTTAAAAAATAAATATCTTGATACCCTAAATCCTATATAAATTATTTTATTTTCTCCATTTTTATTCAATTTAATCTTTTTATATTTTCAATATTATAATTAGATATCAATTTTTTTACAATATATTCAGGATAATCATTTTTAATACATTCCCCCCTAATATTATTTATTTCATTCTTAAAAAACATTTCATTTGAACATACCTTAACAGCCCTAATAATCTTATTATTAACAATATTAAGCTTGCAATGTTTTTCAATATCAGAGTACCAATTATTAGCTAATCCAAAATATGTATTCTTTCTAAAAACTGTTGTATCTATACAAATTATTCCATCCATTCCAAATTTTTTAAAAATTCTTATATCCATATAATCAATTACATTGTTATTTTCTTTTTCCATTGTAATTGATTATATGGATATAAGAATTTTTAAAAAATTTGGAATGGATGGAATAATTTGTATAGATACAACAGTTTTTAGAAAGAATACATATTTTGGATTAGCTAATAATTGGTACTCTGATATTGAAAAACATTGCAAGCTTAATATTGTTAATAATAAGATTATTAGGGCTGTTAAGGTATGTTCAAATGAAATGTTTTTTAAGAATGAAATAAATAATATTAGGGGGGGAATGTATTAAAAATGATTATCCTGAATATATTGTAAAAAAATTGATATCTAATTATAATATTGAAAATATAAAAAGAAAGATTAAATTGAATAAAAATGGAGAAAATAAAATAATTTATATAGGATTTAGGGTATCAAGATATTTATTTTTTAAAATTAAGAAATTTTTTAGGTATTTTAATAGGAGATATAATACATTAATTTGCCCTGTTTATAAAAGGAAACAATGTTTGGGTGAGTTAATAAATGATTATGATAAAATTGATATTTTAGAATGTATAAATTCAGTATATATAATTAAATGTATGGATTGTGAAAAAAGTAATATAAATATGACTTATATAGGAACAAGTAAGAATAAATTAAAAACTAGATTAAGGCAGCATTTATATGATAAAAAATCTGCTATATATATTCATAAAAAGGAATTTAAGCATATAAGGCCTTTGGAATGCGTTACAAATTTTAAAGAGAGAATAAAAAAAGAGGAAGTATATATAGATCAGTATAAACCAGTATTAAATAGAATGTTAATAAAGAGATAAAAAATAAGATAATATAGGAATAATATATATAAAAAAAAAAAGGGGGGGGGGATTATAAAAAGAATGTTAATGGGTAAAGATTTAGAGAAAAGATAATAAATTTATATAAGAAGAGTATTAATTTATAAAGGTAATTTAAAAGAAATAATTAAAGATAGGGAAGGAGGTAAATAATTGTATTTGTAGATTATAATAATATTATAGTTTTAATTGAATATTATATATTTGGAATGTATTAATATTTTATTTATTTGTGTTATTATTTTTGTCTTTTATTTTTAATTATTTATTTTATTATTATTTTTTAAGGAAACTTGATAATGACTACAGAATGTAGTTGAAACGTTGTATTGGAAGGAGAAAGAAAATTATAGTTGGAATAAAAAAAAGTTTTAAAAGAAAAGGAATGTTGAATTTATATATT
>JAQFVV010015780.1:0-11444 GCA_028023455.1 Epiperipatus broadwayi
CATTATTTAAAATAAGTCACTATGTTAAATCAGAGACAATTGGGTATTATGGGTGGAACTGAAGCATTAAGATCAGGTAAAAAAATGGACAAAAGGGGTGGTTAGCATGTGTTTCCGTTTTAGTAAGAGAAATAATTAAACAATAATAATATTTGATTTGTTAATGCAAAAGATAATTTTAAAAAAATAAAAAGTAATAGCGTAACTATGAATAAAGAAATGGAGCTGGTAGAAAGCCCAATATATTTTTAATATCCACAGTTAGTGGAAAAACAGGAAGAAGAAATATTTGAGACATGAATGATGATGAATATGATGGAAGAAATGTGTCAAACATTTAAACAAAGCCAGTTAGACTTCAAAGCAGAATTTAAAGAAGAAATTAATCAGGTTAAAGTAGAAATGATTAGAGAAATGAGGGAAATAAGATGTGAAATTACAAGAAAGGTAGAGAAAAAGCAAGAGGTCATAGAAGTAGATTTTGTCAAAGAAAATAAGGAAGTTGAGGTCATCAAAGAGATAGTAGTGTCACATAGTGGTAAATATAGTAGTTTGGAAATAGAAATTAAATTAGAATCAGATAGCATTGCTACAGAGAAAGTAGAAACAAATGTAGAGCAAGAAATAGAAGAGAGATATAAGTTCAAGGTAGAAAATAGCATAAAAGTGTTTTTACAAAGAATTAAAAATAAAAGGTTTAAAGTAAACATTCGCATTTGCTGTAGACGTAGATTTAAAACAAAGAGAAAGAATAAGAAAAAATATTCACAGTTAGGAAAAATACGGAGGTCTGTGAAGCTTAAAGGTTTTCTAATTTACAAGGCAGAAAATAGAACAAAATGAGAAAGACATAAAGCAATAAATTTTAATCGAGGGAGAGATGTGAGAATATGGAGTATAATTTATGTTAGTGAGTTAGTAGAAAGAAAGAAGTAACTGTCTGACATAGTTTAAAAGTTAATTAAGGGTCAGAATATTAAAGTAAATGGAAATAATGATCAGAAATGGACAATGAGCAGGAATATGATTATTCTAAGGTCAATAATTTGATAAATTTAAATCTGAAACTTCTATTTAAAACTAAAATAATAAATTTAAAAAAATAAATGAATATTGATAAATTAAAAGTAAAGTTAAAATCAGGATTTGTTAAAGTAATAATAATAATGGAGGCTTTGTAAAATAAAAGATTTTTTTTCTCCACACACATAAAATAATTAAGAAAATGTTTGTAAATATAGGTCAAATAAAATCAATAAAATCAAGTTAAATAAATAAGCGTAATATATCTGTAGTAAATAATAATAAAGAATGACTTGTAATAAACTAATAGATTTTTTTTTTGGAATACATGCACGGTAATAAAAGGAAGTAAATAAATGATTTAAAGTCCAGTCAAAAAAAATATCAGTGTAATAATGAATCATAATAAAGTAAAACAGTTTTTCTGAGTACACGCACGCACGTTAAAAGAAAATAGTTTTGAATATACACAGGTTAATAAAATGAAGTAAATAAATGGTTTAAAGTAATCAAGTCCAATAAAATCTTTGTATAATAATAAAGAGCAGTAAAATAAAATAGTTTTCTGAATATACGCACATTAATACATAAGTTAAAGTAATGGGCTAAAATAATATTGTAAGATTAATAAATATGTTCATGCTAACTTAAGAATAATATTGTAAGATTAAAATAGATATTGGTCATATGATTTAAAAAATGATATTGTAATGTTCATAAATATAAATGAAAGTCAATCTAAGTTGTATTAGGAAAGTATCAGAGTTCGAAATTAAAAGAAGAGGGTAGTATAAAAATAAGTTTAGATAAGGATAAGTTTAAAGCTGTCGACTGGATAAATTTTAGTACCCATAACGGATTGGCCAGGATCATTCCTCTTTTAAAATGCACACTGGCAACAACCAGAGTAAGTCATAAGAATGTTTTTCAGGGGAGAATCCCCATATCTCATACCTCATTTTCCAAAGCATAAGTCAGAAATGGACAGTTGAAAATTCCTGCCATTTGCATCGACCTCTTCTTAGTCAAAGTCCGATCAAGAGAATTGGAAATCATTTTCCAAAGCATAAGTCGAAAATGGACAGATTGAAAATTCCTGCCATTTGCAGTGACCTTTTCTTAGTCAAAGTCCAATCAAGAGAATCGGCAGCCAAAGCTTTATTTTTAAAAGATCCCTGTGCCACAAAATTAGTTTGTCCTCATGGTCACTATCCAGGACTCAGAACATTATAAACAATGTTGCCAGCATAGAAAGAAGAAAAGTATCATTGGAGATTGCCCTTGGTAAGGAAAGTAACAGATATTAAAAGGCAAACTTAGAAAAACAGTAAATATTTAGAATTAAGATTTAAAGTTGTCAAAGATAAAATGGTAAAAATAGACACATTTTACTCTCAAAGGGAGGGCGGTGTAATGTACATATATTGAAATTAGCACATGATGATTTTGCCTAAAATTATTAAATAATAAATAAGTTATAAAAATCTAAAAGGGTTCTTTAAGTAAACAAAATCAGTTTGCTGTCAAAAGTAAAATTAAAAGTTTAAGAGTTTATTACAGTTTGTTTTTGAAAAAGAGATGAATCAAATAGTTTTCCATCATTAGTTTTTGAAATAAAAAGCTACAATTAATTAATCAGAAGGGGAGAGGGGTGTTTCATTAGAAAAGTTAAACTAAAGGTTTTATAAAAAGGAAGTAAAGAGTTTTCTTATTAGTATTCGTAAAATATAAATAATTTAAAGTTTAAAAAATACAAATATCTTTTTATTCGAATTAAAGAAAAAATAATCTTAAAACTAGTAATATATGTGCGTATATATGTGCGATTGTCAATAATAGAATAAATGTATGCGTAATAAATATTATTATAAATAAATGAAAGTTAGAGAAGATTATAATTAAAAAAACATGGCAATGGCTATTAATTAAAAATATAAAACAACACTTCTGCATAGCTATTACTAATTAAACAATCTTCCAAAACACGTTGTCAAAGGATTATCAATGAAATTTTGACAACAGATATTGCCGGAGGATATCGAAAAGAAAAACACTTCGCAGGTATAAATAGTAAAATTTTATCGGATAATCAGTTCAGTTCAGAAATTACTTGAGTCAGTTAAGTCAAGAGAGGACAATCAGTTGAGTTAATTGTATCCAGAAACAAAATACAGTGCTGAGTAGCTTTTGGGATCACACATTTTTTCCACAGTCTGATGTCTGATGAAAACAGCAAGATCTGCCTGTGAAATAATGTCAGCATAACAACTTGGAAATCTCCATCAATATCTAATTGTCTCCAATAATAATAATCATGAAGAATAAGGAAACTCATCAAGGAAATGTCCCAGCCGGCTGGAAGAAGCAACAAACAAGAAGAAAACAAAGTTCTAAATCTACGTTCAAAATCCTAGGTAAAACATTTGCTTATTTTCATTTATACCATAATAGTCATTGCATTAAAATTCATAAAGCCTCCAGAGACAAGTAATTTGAACTCTATAATCATGCATAAAATGAACTATTGATGTGCATGTTTGTGAATGTATATTATTTTATAAACGTCAAACATTATTTATGCCTTTTCATAAGATATATATTATAGTGTATTAATTTAAAATGTGCGTGTATTATATTAGTTAAAAAGTTATAAAGATGTTTAAATTTAGTAAATTAATGTTAGTTAATAAATTGTCTTGAAACTTCAACTTTATTTGTCAGTCAATTATTTTTATCAATTCTTTTACAAATCTTTATCATTTCTTTTCACCACTAATTATGTATAATCTGTTAATGATTACAAACAGCTGAGCTAGTCGTGAATATTTAGGCATTGAGCTAGTGTCTATTGCTCAAAGTGCATTATTTATTCATTCTTAAATAGATAGCTGGTGCCTGTGTTTGTACACAAACAAAAAAAAGTGCTTTGAACATGGTGTTGAACTCAACAGCCAAGAAGAAGTTATGTCCTGGAAATGTAACGCTAGTTATATATATATTTTATAGCTATCGTTTGGGCATACATACTCTCCAAGTATGTTCTTCTCTGCCTAAGAGGCTGGTGTTTCACTGACACATATTCAAACCCGGTACAATATATATATATATATATATATATATATATATATAAAGATATTTATTTTCTATAACACAATGTTTTTTTTACTATATTCTGCCCATCTCTCTTCTGTATAATTAAAGGGACATATGAAGGTCCTATATGTGAGAGGTCAACTTGAGTTAAGATCAGCATGTGTATGACAATAATGCTGGCATCAACTAGGGCTTTGAGCATATCATCATTGGATTTTCAAAGAAATGGATGGCTGAAAATTTGAAGAGTAGATAAGAATGAAGCTTGTCCCTTGGAGTTTAAAGACTTGCTATCTTAATATAAACTAAGCACTGATTGAATATGTATATGAGAGATGGTGGTTTGGACCAACTGATGGGTGCTGGTTCAGCACATATGAATATTGGAAATCATTTATCTTCTTCACATGTATGTGGTCATGTGTATCAATTGTATAAGATAGATTAGATAAATGTAGGGAGCTTGAAAGTTCAAGTTCAAGTCCCTTATAATTATATTAAATTTAATATATATATATGTAATAATATTATTATTCGATGTCTGTATTTTTAAAGCAATATACATAATTATATAACTAAATATTTGTAAATACAGTAATTAAATAATTAACAATTTTATCCACTTAGGTGCGCTTTCGATTATCTCAGTAATCTGTGTCAACTAAAGCTTTGAAATGCTAACTTTCCAACAATTCTGTGATCTTAACGTTTGCTGCTTACCTGTTAATTAAGTCATGTTTATATTTATATATTAGCTTAGCTTCTTTTATTTTTTTTATTGTTATTTTTTTCAAATTGCAATATTTTTACACTGTTAAAATTGAAGTCAAAACCATAAATACACGATTTATTATGGTTGTAAAAAACAGATGCTGGAATATTATTATCCACTATGCAATTTTGTTTCGATTTCTGAACTTGTTTTAATAATAGCAAGTGTTCTTTAGTTCTTTTTTTCAATGTACATCTAGATTCACCTATATATCCACTGCCACATCTACATGTCCATTTATAAATGACACAGTTTTTATTTATAAATGAGGTTTTATCTTTGGAGTTATTTATTAATTTGTTTAAGTTGATAAAATGTTTAATTATTTAATTACTGTATTTACACACACACACACACACACACACACATATATATATATATTGAAATATTATATGTATATTGTAATAAAGTAATAACAACATCCTAAAAGAAGCTTGGTGAGAATATATTTCTACTAATATTTTAATAAGTTTCTTATCAAAACTAGCTATAATAGATTCTCTAACTGGTACCATGATTTTTTATCAGTACTTTAACTAAAAACATTAGCTCATTCTGCATGTGATGCCTCTTGAATAAGATGCATAGTTTTTGATAATTGTAATTTATAAGCATTGTATCCAATGTGATAGCCATTCCATTTTGCACATAGATGTTCCACCTCTGCAAGCCCTGTTCCAGAACTGCAAAGCAAGAACAATTTTGAATTCAACTTAGTTAAATCTTTACTGTTACCAGATTGACTTTTTAATGCTATGGTTGTATATAGTGGATTGTGAGAAGTTTTAATCAATTCTTTACTATTGAAGTTCTCCATATTTGTTAATTCTGAATGTAAATAATGAAACATCTCTTTCCATTCCTGAATTTTATTTTTTATATCCATGAGATCCAAAATGTATGCATCTTATTCAAAAGGTATCACATGCAGGATGATTTAATGTTGTTGTTCAAAGTAGGAATAAAATTTTATGGTACCAATTGGATAATCCATCATAGGTGGTTTTGATAACAAACTTATTCAAAGTATTAATATAATGTAACCTCATCAACTGTCTTCTAACCTTTTATTCCTTTTGGTCCCCAAATGGGACTTGAATAGAACCATTTAACTGAGATTATTGTTGTATTTAATGATCAATCTTGTTAGCATGAATAAATTTATTTACAGGAGATAACTGATATACATATATTTGATAATCAAACATGTAAAATAATTTTTGCTGTAACCCTGAACATTAAATTCACTTGTGGTTATAATTCTATTGTTTATTTTGTAGTGATGAGAATAATAAACAACTTCATTTTAATGGGTTAAATATTTTGATGATTTAATTTTAAAATTTTGAATTCTCTAAAATATGTTATGATTAAACCTTATAATAGAGTTTTGAAGGCATTTTACTGAGTGATAGTAATGGTTGAATAATTTTGATTTATGCAATTTTTAGATGTGTTATTTTATACCTTATCAGCTGATCAGTTGTCTGACTAGCAGATGTTAATAAAATATTAATTATTGATAGAATTATTTATTCATTCATTTAAATGATAGTTTTCATATTTTTATATTTTAATGATATATTTATAATTGTTAGCTAACATACTTGTAATTGATATTATTAATATTGATATGTTGGGAGGGTCAGAAGGTAGCAACAAAATATTTTAAAATTTTTTTAAGTAAATTTGATGAGTCAAATAAAAAATTTAATAATAAATTTGATAAGTTAAAAGATGATATTAGTAAGTGGAGAACTGAAACAAGAGCTAATACAGACATTATGCATAATATTAGGCTTAAAGAGTCTAAAGCAAATTCAAATGATTTGAAAATTGAGATTGAAAAATCTCATACTAATAGTAATGAGGTAATAAGAATAAGTTTAAGGAATCTAAAATAGATTCAGATGGCAAACAAATTACATTAGGTATTAAAGTAGATGAAGCAAAGGTTGATTCTAATATTGAAGTCGTAGAATTTATAGAAATTAGTAAAAGCATCAGCACTTACATAAATGATAAGTTTTTGAATAATAATGAAAACATTATTATAAATGATAAAAAATGGAAAGATAAGGTGCTTATTAGTAAAGTTCGTGAAGTTGATAAATTATTATCTCTGCATGAGACCTGTAGTTTTAAGTGATTTAACAAGGATGATTATTCACAGATATTTACTAATTGTAAAAATGAAGTAGTTTTGTATGATATCTAGTCAAGGAGAATTAATGAAGTGAGTAAGTTTATAACAAAATAAATATGTGTATTTTACTAAATGATAGTTTAGGGTATTTTAAATTCATTATCAATAAAAATGATTATTATGGTAGAAAATGTGAGTGGCTAAAAATCTTTAAAATAAATATGTTCAGTTCATCTCATTCTATAAGTAATGATAATAGAGTTAGTCATAGTTTTTTAATATATAAATATGATAACTTGGAAAATAAGTCATTTTGTAAAGTCATTTATGTATTTGATTTTATTAATTTTGACAATACTAGTTATTGGTATAGTTATAGTTATCAAAACAAGATGATAATGCAAAACATAAATATTCATAAGTTTGATGATTCAATTCAATTCAATTCAATTCATTTATTTACCGTACAAAACTACAGCATAAAGCCAATTACAGTATTGCACCATAACAAATATATAAATACATAAATGAGTTTAAATGACAAATTATTAATATAATTATGTGCCATATTTCAATAAAAGATAATTAACACATTTAAAAATCTAAAGTAAAATTAAATATCAGCATATAAACAATTATTATTAAAACATTAATAATAACAAATAAATAAAAGGGATAAATATAAAGCGCGTAACAAAATAATAATAATAATAAAACAATTTAACATATACATATAAACAAAATCAAGTTAAACCAATCAAATATGACATTTAAATTTAATAACATAACAAAATTGATTATAATCTAAATTGAAGTAATTATTATTACTACAAATCTGATTATATAAATATGGCAGTCTAAATAAAGGAGAAAATCTAAGAACATTGGAATGACAAGTTTTAATGTAACAAACAGAAGCAGACCGAGTATCATGCACATGAGATCTAATTACAACAGTAGAAATTGTGTCAGATAAAAGAACTATTTTATTAACAAGTTTATAAAGATATTTAAGATCTCTATATTGTCTTCTAGAAGAAAGATGAACAACAGTTCATAATAATGATGATAATAATAATAATAATAATAATAATAATAATAATAATAATAATAATAATAATAATAATAATAATAATGATGATGATGATGATGATGATGATGATAATGATTTTATTGCTAATTTTGTTTGGTATAAAGATGTAATATTTATATGTAACAAAGAGATTGAAGACATTGTTTATAGTATAAAGAGTTACTGTAATTTGATAGGGACTTTATTTGGTAAATATCCAGTTAAGTTAAAAAAGAACTTAAATAAATATCATTTCTGTGTAAATTTTTTTTTTTTAATAATAGACAATATATTTATAAATGAATTTAGTAAAGATGTTAGTTTATATTCATCACTTGGCACATAAATTAAATACGAATTTAACTTTCCTTCTGTGGTTAATAAATTTCGTAAATGCATGAATATTCATTGGTTCCTTTAAGTGATAATTGTTTACTGATCAAGATTCCCAAGTATGAAAGACTGTTCTGAATAATAAAAAAAGTGGGTGAGAATGAATTTCTCTTAGAAACCACAGAAAGTGATAAAGGTACCTTCATAAATAGATTTTGGTAAATAATTTATTGAAAATTCATATTATTTTATATGCATTTGCAATTAAAAATCTTTAAATTATAAGATATAAAAGTAAATAACTTTTGTCTCAATTATTCAACTAAAGGTAAGATGCATTTTCAATATATTATATTAAAAAAGAAAAAAATCCAAAAAACTTTATATCTAGAAAAAAAGAACTTGCTAGAATATTATAAATATAAATATATTTTTAATTAAGATTAACCTGGAAAAAAAAACATTTATAAAGAACTATCAAAGAAGTAATATATATATATATATTGTACCGGTATAAATCCACCACGCTTACTCATACACAGTACCCGAGTTCAAACCCAATCCGCGTTTAAGAATAAATTCCAAAACGCCAACTGAATTCAAACCCAAACCCCGGTATGACCAACCGATGATGACTCTATAACAGCACGGGGTTATCCCTTTTCTAGCTCAGCTCAGAACATAGACAAATTCTTACAGTTAATGATATATATACTTATTATACTCTAGATATTGGAACGGTCATTCATGTAACGTATATATTTAAGTTGCCAATACAGACAGTAAGTGGCTACCTAGACTTAGAGAGTAATAAGGTGGAGGACACAAAAAGTAGATTAAATAAAGTGTTTAATAATAAAATTAGAAAGCATATAAATATAACGTTCAACAGTACGGTAAGACTTCCATGAATCCTCTTGTATTTAGCTACTAGTCTTTAACAATCTTTTTATCTAGTGAACAAACTCATGCCAATAGCTGTGTAGTTAAATGATTGACGGGTGGCCCAGAGAATCAGAGTATTTGAGCATTGAAAAGATAGTTATCAAAAAGGTTTTATTAACTTATTTTATTCGAATAAACTCGAGCCGTTACGTAGATGGGCAGTTGGAGGTGGTTTTATATAAATACGGCATGGAAGATAGATGTACTGGTGGTTGCCTATATTCAAAAGCCCTACAGTAATCACTTGCGGTGCATTAACGGAAATACCGGGCGGCTTGTACTTTGACAAGGCTTAGTGCCCCCAAGTAGCTCCGGGACACGGCAACCAGCCGGGATCATTTCGAACCCGGTGATCCAAGAGATAACCTGGGAAAGAAATTGCTTTCAATCCCCAATGGTAGAATGGCGAGACGCTAACTTCAGCGAAGGGAAGGCATTGCCACAGACATCAAGGACGAGTACTTGAAGTGGATTTTTTTAAAAGAAATTATACAAAACATGGAATCTATTCGTCTATTTCTACGCCACAGGCTGAGATCCTTATCCCAATAAAATATAGCGGAATTAAACTGACCGTGAGAACAATAATTAATTAAATTTACTCTGAAACCCTTAACCCTCCAGGTTGACAGGCGGTAGCGATAACATTAACTTATACAGTGAGTTATTTCTCATCTCATACATGACATTAATATAACACTTTAAAACTAATATATATATTTAACATTGAACCTTAGATTGCAATTATATGACCACTTAAAATAGAATAAAAAAGGGATTTAACATTTACCAACACGAAATATAAAAGAATATTTAATTCAGAAAACGAAATTTACTTTTAACATAACTTGATCATTATTGTACACTAGTTTACACAGAGTTGGAAAATATTACTATTGGCATCGTTTGTTTATGGAATACGCAACACAAAAAAAAATATAAATGCATTCATTTGAATTATTATTACTCTTAATTACAATTTTTATAACTTATTTCTAAAGACTAGAGCGGAGGATTAAAAAAAACAGAAAATTTACTGACAGGTTAAACAATAGCATTATAAACGACATAAAAACTTACATGGAATTTATTTGATTGATCACATTAAGCTCGGGAGACAGTTAAAAGTTCGTGTAACACAGTTACTCTTCTTTCTTCATCCGGCTTGGCTTTTCCGATTGATATTTCCGACGAACGTAGGTGCGCATATTGAAAGTTATTTGCAAGGCATTGTCAATTTGGAGATTGGAAGTTGGAAACTATGAAGCACAAACAACATGATCAGTCAGCGGCACGAAGATTCAATTTGGCAGGGCAGAGATCAGCTCCTGGCACTTAGCCCATACACATTGCGGTTTACAGGTGAGCTTCTTAACAAAGTTCTAGGAATTACTCTAGCAGCTGCAGTGCTGTCTTAAGACTACTTCTCTCAACCACGTCAAAAGTTAGAATAAGTTTTTCTCTAAGATGGCCACGATTGACCTTTCCGCCTGGGTTTTTGTGTTTAAGCTCCTCCTACTTTCTCTAGCTTCCAGCCATCCAGCTTGACCATACACATTAATTATCCATTCCCATTGTTCTTTTACTTTGATACGCAATTTTTAAATTGACACAGTAATTACAAATCTACATTTCTTATCTACTTTCGAATACAATTTAATTACTCTGTACATTTGTGTAATTTAGATTTTAATTAAAAACACTGATCAAAGGAATGTGACTTTGATCAGTATTTTTAAACGACTTTGTACAATTTTAAAAAAACTAAAATTCAAACAAATACGCCCGCAATAAACTTTAAATTAAATTGATATAAATCCACAAACCACGCACACACGAATATTATCTCATGGTTTGTGACATTTATATACGGAATCTTACCTATTGATTTACAAAACATAAAATATATAACTAATTAATTTTTTTTTTTTTTATTATGACTGAAAATAGACAAATCTCACTGCGGGCAGATAGTGGTTCGAATTACCGTACTTAAAACACATGAAACGAAGATCGGTTCTTCGATCTGTCTGTTTCAATTATATATTAAAACTAAAAAG
>JAQFVV010015781.1:0-11435 GCA_028023455.1 Epiperipatus broadwayi
TATCAAACTTTAAACATTATGAAAAATTATGTCTAAAGCTGGCCAAGAGTAGAAAATCATTGAACTTTCTTATATGAATGTAAATCTGAAAGAGAATAATTCCCTAGGGTTTAGCCCAAACTCAATTGTCCTCCAAGAGCTATGAAAATTACTCAGAGAGCAAATTGAAGTTCTATTAAGAGAAAATAAATGCCCAAAAGATTTTTTAAGTATCAAACAATGCATTCCATTAATAAGGTAGAATGGCTTTCCTAAAAATAAACTTACTGATGAAGACTTTATAGAAGAGTTACTCAAAGAGTAAGAAAATCATAGTTTACAATACATGGAAAAATAAAAGAATGTCCAAAGAATAAGCTTGCATATTTACATAAGGCATACATCAAAAGTCATAATGTATCTACTATTGTACTTTAGCTTCTGATTTGTTAAAAAATCTCAGCTTTAAACGTCTAATAGATGCTGAAGTTTTTGTTCTTGAAAGAAAGGATTAAACTTTTACCATAACTCTGTCTAATATTCCTTTATTAAATATAATAGCATCCACCAAGGGAAGTCACTCAAAATTGCCTTTAGAAGAAGCAGTAAAGATTGCACCGAGAACAAAAAAAATACTGAGCACAACAACAAAAACATGAAAGTCAAACATGTTCTAAGATTAGAAGGAAAGCGATTAAACTCTCTCAAAGTAGATAAATCTATAATTATTCTCCCTGATGACAAAGGCAATGCACACAGTTGTAATGGATACAATTGTTAGTGATAACAAAATACAAGAACTCCTCACAGCAGGCCAATATAGAAAAATGGCAAAAAAATCTGAGACCGAGTATGGATTCAAAGTTACAAGCATTACTCGGAAAACATTGCAGGTACTTCACTGATTCAGAAAAAAGTAAAATAACATTATATTTCAGAAAAATTCCTTATTTTTATGGTCTACCTAAAATCCATAAGGATCATGTTCCATTAAGATCCATTGTTATTTCTAGAGATTCACCTTGCCAAAATTGGGGAAGATTTCTTCTCAAAGTTCTAAGTTTTTGGCACACAAGACTCAGTACTTTGTCATGGATTCTAAACACTTTGTAAAATTAATCAAGAACATAAAAATTGAAAGAACTCCCTTACTGGTAAGCTTTGATGTGGAAAGTTTATTCATGAATGTGCCATGTGAAGAATCATTTTCTATTGCAAGGAAAGGATTAAATGGTGATAATAGTTTACAAACCAGAACAGCTCTTCCTATTGATAGTATAATGCAACTATTAATATTCTGCATAAAAACAACATGCTTTCAATATAACACAGATTTCTTTCAACAAAATCAAGGAATGGCTATAGGTTCACCTTTGACTTTCCTGATTAGCAATATTTGTGTGGAAGAACTTGAAACCTTAGCCATAAAAACTATTCCATGGCTTTGCTATGTGGATGATACATTTGCTATGTGGATGATACATTTGCTGTATGGCCACATGGTGAAGCACTGCTACAAACTTTCTGGAAACACATTAGCAACATATCCTCTTCAATTAAATTTCACAATAGAATCAGAACAAAACAAAAATTAGCATTCTTAGATGTTCTTGTGACAAGATCCACTTATGGAAAAATCAAAATTACAGTTTACCAGAAACCTACACACACAGGAAAATACCTAGCCCATACATCCAATCACACCAGAAACACAAAACATAGAGATATACTATCACTATGAAAAAGAGCAAAAGAAGTTTTATCAGAAACCAGTGACTTGGAAAAAGAAAAGATCTATATAGAACAAACTCTTATGAAAAATGGTTATCCATCAGCTATTATTAAGAAAACCTTAAATAGACAACAAAAAGAACCATCAAGAGAAAAACAAATATTGGTACTGTAGTGTACCTATACATTCCAAAAATATCTGACAAATTAAGGAAAATCAGCAATCAGTCTAACATCAGAATAGCTTTCCAGAGCATACCACACTATGAGAAATTCTAATATCTACAAAGCCTAAGCTTGAAATGCTGAAAAGAAAAACTGCATCTATAAAAAATACTACATGAATGTAGAAGAATATATAGAGAAAAGTCATCCCACTGAAAAGCACTTGAAAGTACACAAACTGATGATTGAAGAAAGAAAACAGATATGACTAATGCAGTAGACCATGCATATGTCAATGAATGTATGTTAAATTGGAAAAATACAAAAATATTGGATAGAGAAGAAAAGTTACAAAGAAGAAAATTTAAAGAAGCTGCTCACATAAGAATGGCAAAAAATCTCATAAGCCAATCTACTGTGATTATACATAATGTATGGAAACCACTAATCAACTTTGCTCTTAAGAAAAAGTAGAAAAATCAGGAGGAACCTCATAGATAAGTATATGAAATTTCTTCTGATTGTTACCTTTGGTAGGATGGCTCAGTTGGTTAGAGCATTACTTTAAAATTCAATATTCAAGAATATAAGGGTCCAGGTTTAAATCCCATGCTAGTACTGTCACTGGTCATCAATACCTGAAGAAGAGGGAAGAATAATATCTCTCAAAATATTTTGCATGTACTAACTGGTTTGATGTGCTATTACTAACAGTTGAATGTATTTGGAATATTTAAATAAAGTTAAATATTTTTAAAGACATTCAATACTCATATTAGATGATGGAAATAGTCCAATATAAAAATACAACTAAAACACTATCATAACAAACCTTTAGGAAAACACAGCTTATATTTGCTGATTTAATTATTCTCCATCTCTTTCTATCAATGAGTTTTAAATCCATAATTTCAGTTGACCGATTTTAAAAAGTAGTAAAAATAAAATAAAATAGAAATTAATAATATATGTATAATAATTAGAGCAATTATTTAAATTTTATATCTTTACATACACAATATATGATTTTTATTGTAGCTTGAAGAAGTCATTGTGAAAGTTCAAATTTTTCATCAGTTTTAGTAGAATATATCGCCGTTTAAAAATTGCTTAAACATCTTCAACATATTGTATTTTCAGTTGTTAAAGATCAGTATTGGATGAATTGAACATTTTAAAAGTTATTAAATACTGATTGATGTAGTTTGAAAAAAGATGATGCATTGTTTCATTGTTTTTTATTACAAAATGATGAACTATTATTGAAATATATAGGAAGATACACTTAAAATTAATGTAAAAAATTGAATATAATTCCGAAAGACTTGATATTTCTCTACATAACTGTTGAAACATGAATACAACATTCTATGTTTTGCTATAATGTTATCATTACAAAGTTCTAAATATATTTCAAAACAGACATAACTTCAAGAATAGTTTATATCTGAACTCATTTTAATACCAAATGACAACATCTTAATAAATCAATAAAATTACAGAATTAAATATAATCATAATTACAAAATTAGATATAATCATAAACAAAGACAACATTAGATAATGGAATTACTATGACATATATTTACTCATTATATGTTGGTAGATCTTAATTTAAAATTATATAATAAGTAATCTAGGCAATTTAATAATCACTTACTCATCATATACAAGAGTATCTATTTTAAATAAATATAAAATTATTTTCTGCTGACATATTAAAATTATCTAGTAATGAACTCATTTTTTTAAAGCTTTCTGGCTATTCATTTAACACAATTTATTCTAGAAGATCATGTTTAAAATTACAGCATAAACTTTAATGAAGTCTTACATCATTAAAATCATAAAGCATTTAAAAACAAAAACTAAAGTAATTTTGTAAAAAAAGCATCTTATATCTAAAACATCTGTTAAATTAACTAGATACGCAACAAAATAAATTTATAGTTATTGTATTCTGAATTACAAAAACTAAATATATATTACTAGTAGTACAATACCACAAGGTAGCATTGGAGAAGAGAAAATGAATTGCTCTTGTTTATTATATTAGTAACAATATGTATTGGCATGCTCCCTCAACCAAAATAAATGCAAAAAATTAAATATGTGATAATAAGTTTCAGATTAAGATTTATATAATCATATAACTTTTAATATTAAAATTTTTTTATGCAGAAAGTTGTTAATGCAAATTTATCATTACCTTCATATTCCAGCTATTTGAACACACACCTTAGCCAGATTGTCCAATTAATACCATAGTAATTAGTAATGACAAAAGCTCTTATCTATGATAAATTAAATGATTACATAAACTTGGATAGTTCAGCAAATCTATCTAATCTTTATAAGACAGTCAGTTATATAGAAAATCATGAAAATATTATATACATAGTTTGTGTCTGAAAATTTAACATGATGGTATTCTAGTTGTAATCATATGTTGTACTATTTTCTTTATTAATATTAATTGTTAAATATTTTTAGAAATATTCAAACTTTATTTAAACTTTTTAAACACATTCAACTGTTAGTAACAGTACATAGATTTGTATATAAAACAATATTTCAAGTGGTATTTTTTCCCTCTCTTCTTCAAATGTTTTTTACCTGACTCATGACAATACTAGCAAGAGAATCAAACCTGGTACCTTTAAATTTGTGAATATTGAATTTAGGGCAATACTCTAAACAACCATGCTATTCTATCAAAGACAGAATCAGTAGAACTTTTATATACTTATTTACATATGTTTTCCTGATTTCTCTACTTTTTTCTTAAGAGCAAGGTTAATAAGTTGTTTCTAAACATCATCAATTATCACATTAGATTAATTTATAAGATTGTTTGTAACTGAAATGTTTTTATTTATTTTTTTTTTTTTTATCTTTTCTTCTCTATTCAATATTTTTATCTTTTCCAAATTGAACATATGTTCTTTGGTACAACATGTATGGTCCATCATATATGTCATATCTGTGTTTTTTTACTTTTAATCATCAGTTTATGTTTTTTTAATTGCTTTTCAATAGAGCAATACGTTTTATGATATACATCTTTCCACATTTATATGATATTTCATAGATAAAGTTTTTGTTTTTCATGATTACAAATTTAGATTTTATTAGAGATTCTGTTAACACACATCTTTATGAATATAATGTAAAGTCAATCAATTTGATCTGTTTTTGAGGTTGAATTTTCCAAGGTATATTACATTTCCAAAGCCATCTCACAGACTAGATAATTTTAACATTTGTAAAACCTAAACTTGAAACTGAAAAAACAAAAACTGCATTTATAAAATATCATGTTAATATGGGAGGATGTATACAGATTAGACCAGTTGCCACATTGAAAAGCAATTGAAAGAACACAAACTGATGATTAAAAAAGAGAAAACAGATTTAACTAAAGTATCTGAACATGTATATGTCAATGAAAATGTGTTTTATGGGGAAAATACAAAAATATTAGAGAGAAAAAAGTAGAAAAAAAAATTCAAAGAATCTGCTTATATGACAATAACAAATAATCTGCTAAGTCAACTTAGTGTGATAATACATAATGTTTGGAAACCATTAATTAATCTTGCCTTGCTATTAAATAAAAAATAAAAAATCATAAGAACCCTTACAAATAAGTAGATGAAATTTCTATTGACTATTTGCCTTTGGCAGAATAATTTAGGTGGTTACAATGATACCTTAAATTTAATATAAATAAATCTAAAGATCTAGATTTGATTTCTATGGTAGTATTAACACTGGTCAGGCCAGCATTACTAACCTGTGTGCTACTACTAAGAATTATGTGTATTTAGAAAGCTTAATAAAGTTAGAATTTTTCTAAACATATCCAATATGTAAATTTAAATGATAAAAATAATCAACATATAATTACATATTGAGATGGTTATGTGTCTCATGGCATACAACAACATAGTAGTTACTTGTATTTAGCTCTGTGCTGATCTCTCAGCTTAATACTCATAGTTATTCATTATATACTTGTATGTTTAAATTTGAGTCTTTGATTTGGCTTGATGATGGTGAATGTCATCACCCAGGTTAATCCTAATTACCTGCTCTGTTACAAATGGCACCCAACTAAGGACCTAATGATGATCAAGTACTGATGGCCATTACAACAAAATTGTCACTCAACTTGATCTCAAATATAATCACATCTGAGAAAGCAAAAAAGTATGCATTTTATGCAGAATTAATTTTAAAGTATTATTGTGAAATGTGTGACAAGAGTATTGATGATTATAAACTACAAAATAGTCATTTTAATGTATATTTAAAGAGTCCATGTTTACAGTTGGATAGAAAATCTATAATTTTGTAGATTGGATTTAGTTTTTGTCTGTTGAAGTTTGTTTAACTGTACATTCAGTTTTGATGATAAATAAAGAATTTTATCATTGAACTTGAGGATACGATATTTTTATGCAACTCTAAGGAGTATCTTGGTCATTATACCAATCTACTTTTTGATTTCCTATTGTTTATCATAGTGAGTTAATGTAGTCCTGTCATGATCTCAGCCTCTAAGTCTCCAAAAAAATAGCAAAGCATACTTTTATATTTTCCAGCCCCTTAGACTCAAAGGAGTTGGGCATAGTTCTACATTTACCAGCCCCTAAGACACAAAGGAGCTGGACTTTGCAAAGATTTTTGCATTTTAATTTTATATCAAGGGTTTTGGTAGCTTATAGTGTCTAAATTGAAGCAGCTCTCTTGGGGTTCATGGTGCATTGTGTACTTATAATCCAATGGCTGAATTCTTTATCTATCTCAGAATATGCTGGTCATTACTTATTCTGTTATCTGTTAAATGTTTGTCAAATGTCTAAAAAATTTAATGAATACATATTTTGAGATACAAATGTTCTGTCAATTATACATGTAATGCAGCAATGGTAGAGTTTGGATTCACATGGAAGCAAGATCCAGCTTTTGTGTTGTTCACAGCCTATATATATGTATGTATTAGATGGCATAGAGACTGAAGGGAGCTTACTGCAGACTAACAGTTACTGGATTATACCTTTTCTGACGATGATAATAAGCCAGTTTATTGCTTTAGAAGGGATTGGATTAACAAGAGATTACCATGCTATATATGCAGTTTATTAATATACAAAGAAGCACAGACAAAGGTGTTGTGTCTTGTATATAAAATACTTAAAGATATTAGCTGGTTTGAAAGGTAAATAATTTTTGACTAAATTATTCTATGAAAACTAGAATAATGAAAGAAAATAATAAATGGCCATTTTCAGTTTTATTTATTAAAAGTGAAACTCAAGAACTTTCTTTAGTGAAAATAATGATTATTAAAATTCCTAACTTAAAAGTAAAATAATATCTAAAAACAAAGAATTGATTCACAAATGATTTTATTTTGAAATTTAAAAAAAAAGTAAACTCAGACAATCTGATTGTAAATGAAAAACAAAAAGCCAAAAGTTTTTTTTAAGAAAAAAACTTTCCAAACTGAATCTTATGATAATTTTCTTTTTTTAAAAAAAAGAAAAACTTTTTTTTATCATTAGAAATAATGAATTAATAAATAACTTTGATTCATACTATCTACTTATATATATTCATGTGTATGTGTAAAATGCTATGTATATTTTCAACATGTAATTGTGTCTTGAGAAAATATAATATTATTTATTAAGTTCATTTTTTATAAACGCTAGTGTGGGCACACATTTCCATGTGCACATGCATATATGTTAATTCAGTCATTAATTAGTATTATAAAAATGAATTTCATTTATAGGTTTATGACAATTCAAATATTTTTATATATTATTATACCACATGTCTATGTGCTTATATATAGATGTGTTTTATATAAATCTATTGAGATATCTATGTAAATTACACTGTAATAATGAATTTCTTTTTGAATTAATCAAAATCAAAAGGCTTAATTTATATGTATAGCTGTATTCTACAGATGTTAATTTAATTTTATTGTTATTAATAAATTTATATTTAAATTATTCCAGTAAATTTAATTAATCTTAGAATACATTTAAAATAGCATATGTTTGTATTATATCTCTTGTCTACAGTAATAACAGTTATAAAACTTTTCCTCACTGAGCTGGATTTATGCATAGTAGTCTATTATATAAAAGGGGTTTATATTTAGTGTTTATGGACATCCAGTTGATGATTTCATTATGTTTCTAATGCTGGATAGCATGAGAGGTTTATCCTTTAAAGTACATGCACTATATTTTATTTTAATTATTTATTTAGAAATTAAGTTTATATTTGGCCAATACAGCATGGATGATCATCATTATGTTTTAGTATCATGTCATTATTTTTAATTGTTATATTCTTATGAATTAGTACTTATGTTTGTACATCCAAATTATTATTTAAATAATTTGCCCCAATCTGGCAAGAACTAAATAATTAGCCTGGTCTGTAGTAGACCCATTTCAAATCTAGTCACAAGATTGACTCTTGATTTTTACTGATCATTCATGATGATGAATGATCATTACTTTTATGTAATGCTAGTAAACTTATAGTTACATATAGTTAATTCTTTTCTGATCTCTCAGGCTTAATACTCACAGTTATTCATTATATATTTGTATGTATAAATTTGAGTCTATGGGATTGATGATGAAGATTTTTCATCACTCCAGGTTCAGCCCAGACTCTGTACCATTACAATATCTTAAAAAAATTAATATTAAAAAGCAATTATTTTGACTACTGCTATTGTGATTGGAAAAAAAATTAAATGTTTAGTAACTTGTATATAAGCAGTTAGTCCAGTACCAGGAAGAACATTTGGGAAAGTCTTGTTTGTCTTGGTATTTTTTTGCACACTTTTCATTCTGCTGATACACGTCTATTATATGTCTGTTTAGCAAGAATTACAATTTGCTTTCAATTATAGATTTCATTTTGGTTTAATATTGGAATTAAAATATTTAAGTTTGAAAACATTTTTATGATTTATGACTTTTTCATTCCAATATTCTTCAGAATAACTTATTTCAGTTTTATGCTAGTGCATTTGTTTCTTAAACATTGTCAAAATTAGATGCATTGTGCATTTTTAGTCATTGATTTCATAACAAATGACTTCAAATTTACTTATTTATATTTTTAAATAATCTTTTGTATTACTTTTCTTTTTTAAAATCGCAGTTTGCCCTTTTGCTTATATAAAAAATAGTCTTTAATTTCTGATGACTTTCAATGGTAACTCAGTGACATGTTATATAGCTTTTTTCCATTAATAAAATGCAGCTATTACTATTTGAAATATTACTTGCTATTCATGTCATATTTAAAACATAAATGCAGTGGTTTAAATTATATTTTTCATAATTAATGCTTTCATCTTTTAATGGCATCCGACATAACTGTTGCACAATTATAACTTTGTTCTTTCTAAATAATGAACATCTATACTTTCTAAAATATTATTTAAATCTATGTCTCACTTTGATGTTATCTTTAAAAAAAAGATAAATAAAAAATTTAGTATGTTGGCTTTATCACAAACCAGTGGACATATAGAAGATTGTTCTATAGTACCAATATCTGTTGTTTTAGCAATAAAGTTACAAGAAGCATGTATTTTTGTTTACTTGTTACACTTTTTTAAATAAATTTATTGCAATTATTGTTAGTCTGAGTTTAAATATTGCATACTAGATATATTAAACAATTTGGTATACTTTACAAATGGGTTCTTAATTGCTGGTTACCTCAATTCTAAACTTGAAAATCAATAAAAAAAAATAAAAAAAAGGCATGTAATTGGTCACTCTAAATCTAATCATCCAGGTGTTACCTTTACTACTAATCCATTATAGCCAGCAATATTTATGTATAGCTCTTTCAAGTTTTTGTAATTTTCCCTCATTTTCTAATAAATGAAAGTCTGGTTTCTTTTTAGATAAGGCACATTTCAAACTATTATCATTTAAAACTATAATTTTGTATGATTTTTAAATGCTTCTTGCATAAAATACCTAAATTCTATTTTCTCAATAATCTTCTCAATAATTCAAAAATGAAGAACATACAATAATTATACTTCATTATAATGAGATATTATTTTATATAGCGCGAATGTTTATTTATGTAATAGTATTAGCGATTAAGCCAATGCACATGCGCTTTAAAGAGATTATATAAATGAATACTCAATTTTCCAGACACGAGATATAGTATTTTAGAAAGAATGGAATGAATCCACCCATTCTTTCAGACCCAAATATTTATGTATGGGCAAAACTTAAGTGTGTGGAAATAAGAGTGTGAGATGTTACACGATCACTTTAAATTACATTTATTAAGTTTGAACGAATGACACTTTGCGAAATCTTTACAATTTACTATTACATAAATAAACATTCGCGCTATATAAAATAATATCTCATTATATATGTTTAATTTCAACTAAAGAATGACGGTTCGTAAATTGTAAAGATTTCGCAAAGTGTCATTCGTTCAAACTTAATAAATGTAATTTAAAGTGATCGTGTAACATCTCGCACTCTTATTTCCACACACTTAAGATTTGCCCATACATAAACGTTTGGGTCTGAAAGAATGGGTGGATTCATTCCATTCTTTCTAAAATACTATATCTCGTGTCTGGAAAATTGAGTATTCATTTATATAATCTCTTTAAAGCGCATGTGCATTGGCTTAATCGCTTATACTTCATTATATAATTTAGATTATATAAGCCACAAGTATTATATAAATCATTTAAATTGTTTTTGTTTTGTTTTTTATTTCTTTATTGCTAATTATTTAAGCAGAAAATATTTAATGATCATCTAAAATCACAAATTTTTATCTATTTTATAAAGTGATAATTCATAGAAATGATATTATTGTTTTTCTAAATCATTATTAGACATTAATAACTAACTGGCTTGTACTCATATGGAAAGTAAAACATAATGGAAAATTAGTAGAATTATTCCTACCAAATAATACTCAGTGTGTTTGTTGCAGTTATTATTATTTATATTGCTACTGATGAGAGAAAAATGGTCTCAATTTGAATTTGATTAAGTACCTTTTTTAAATCTTGCTCAATCAATGCATATTCTCTCATCTTCTAAAATAAATTTGTATTACGATTATCATTTTGGACTTATTCTCATGTTTGTATTTTAAAACAAGTTAAAAATAATGAAATAAAATGTAGACAATTATTTTTAGCTTTCTACGTTGCTTTCTTTTACTTTTTAATTTCGATATTAAATCCATGCATACAAAAAATAAAACTACCGTAAACATCATTTAACAAATAAAGCATCTGAAAGTTTTGATCTTTTTTTGTAATTGTATGTTGGATTATTTACATTATTTAGAAAAAATTTGAACTTTTCCACAAATATTTAACAATTCAGTTTAGATGATGAAGACAACATATAATTAAAATGTAAAAAAAGTATTTCAAAATATAAATTATATAAAATTTGCATATCTAAAACAAAGTATTTGTCAAATTACAATGTCTAATTTTCGTGTTGTCT
>JAQFVV010015782.1:2500-11430 GCA_028023455.1 Epiperipatus broadwayi
ACTCACTCACTCACTCACTCACTCACTCACTCACTCACTCACTCACTCACTCACTCACTCACTCACTCACTCACTCACTCACTCACTCACTCACTCACTCACTCCTACCACCACTCACTCACTCACTCACTCACTCACTCACTCCACTCACCACTCACTCACCCCACTCACTCACTCACCACTCACTCACCACTCACTCACTCACTCACTCACTCACTCCACTCACTCACCCCACCCCTCACTCACTCACTCACTCACTCACTCACTCCTCCTCACTCACTCACCCCACTCACTCACTCACCACTCACTCACTCCCACTCACTCCTCACTCACTCACTCACCCCCACTCACTCACTCACTCACTCACTCACTCCTCACTCACTCACTCACCCACTCACTCCCCCACTCACCACTCACTCACTCACTCACTCACTCACTCACTCACTCACTCACTCACTCACTCACTCACTCACTCACTCACTCACTCACTCACTCACTCACTCACTCACTCACTCACTCACTCACTCACTCACTCACTCACTCACTCACTCACTCACTCACTCACTCACTCACTCACTCACTCACCACCACCACCACTCACTCACCCCACTCACTCACCCCTCCACTCACCACTCACTCACCACTCACTCACTCACTCACTCACTCACTCACTCACTCACCCCTCACCCACCACTCACTCACTCACCACCCCACTCACTCACTCACTCACTCACTCACTCACTCACCCCCACCACTCACTCACTCCCCACCACCACCACCACCCCACCACACTCACTCACTCACTCACTCACCCCTCACCCCACCCCACCACCCACTCACCACTCACTCACCACTCACCACTCACTCACCACTCACCCACTCACTCACTCACTCACCACTCACCCACCACCACTCACTCACTCACCACTCACTCACTCACCTCACTCACTCACCCCTCACTCACTCCCCCACCACTCCTCACTCACTCACTCACTCACTCACCTCACCTCACCACTCACTCACCACCACTCACTCACTCACTCACTCACCCCACTCCTACCACCACTCACTCACCACCTCACTCACTCACTCACTCACTCACCCCACCTCTCACCCCACCTCACTCACTCACTCACTCACTCACTCACTCACTCACTCACTCACTCACTCACCCCTCACTCACTCACCCCCACCCACTCACTCACCCCACTCACTCACCCCACTCACCACTCACCACTCACCACCACTCACCACTCACTCACTCACTCACTCACTCACTCACCACCATCACCACTCACTCACTCACTCACCCCCACCACTCACTCACTCACCACCACTCACTCACTCACTCCTCACTCACTCACTCACTCACTCACCACTCACTCACTCACTCACCACTCACTCACCCCCACCACCACTCACTCACCACTCACTCACCACACCACTCACTCACTCACTCACCACTCACCACCACTCACTCACCACTCACCACCCAAGTAGCAGAATTGGAAACGTTTAAAAAGAGCACTAAAACCAAATGAACTGTGTCATCTAATATCACATTAACCTAGGTAAATATATTTTCCATAATAATTGTCTGTAGACACTTTATTTTTAAATGAACTTTAACGAAGGACTTTTATAAAATTTAGCCTGATTAATCATTTAGATATTTTTTCCATGTAAATTTCCATACTATTATGTTATATTAAATATGTTTGCATGAATAAATATTAATGTTTATTTAATTATTATTATTTGGTCTACTCTTATTATTTTGTCTACTCTCTCTCTCTCTCTCTCCCCCTCGTCACTGTGTCACCATTTATTTAAAGAGATAAATGTTTATATGTGTTAAGTTAATGTGTTGGACCTCCTGATTAAGAGTAGGAGCTAACCGGCTTGGGATATTTTAAGTGCTAGTTGGTGTGCCTGTCATCCAAGCATGCCAGCTGTATGAGTTTGATTCTCAAAACAAATAAAATGCTTTGGATGTTCAGGATTTTTGTTCCAGCAGTTGAAGTAGGCCACAGTCAGGATATGTGGTCGTGTCATGCTTTATATAGCCTGACCTGACCTTGGGTATCATTGACGGTTATGCTATCAATGGTATTCTCCTCTGTTTGAAGGATCGGTTCATACCTGTAGTATTAAAAATTGAAAATAATAATTATAAAGAAGTTATGTATTAAGCATGATAATAAGTTTAGTTAAAGTCAAGAGATATTAAAGTAAATGTTAAAACTTATTAAAGTTTAGATTCCAAAAGATATTAAAGTTATCTGAAAACTACTTAAAACTAATAATAATATGGTAAGTTCGGGGGGGGGGGGATCCGGTTCAATATGTACATTATTAGAAAAAGTTGAAACCATCTTTTCCTGGTTATTGCTAAGCAATTACAAACAAGTGACTTGAAGTTGAACTGGATTGAGATACTGATATGTGAGTTGTTATAATTCTGTGTATATTTCTTTAGTAAGCATTATATGATATTTTATATAAATAGAAGTTTGTGTATATATATTTGAATTAAAGTTAATTAAATTGTTAATTAAAAAGCCCCTGGAAATAAATACTAGTGAATTAAATATTTACATAAAAACCAAGATTTTTATCATTAGATTTATGATATGATCTGTGTATGTTCAAAATCTACAAAGTGACAAGTTACACTTTAATTATGAAAGTAAGTATTGGATATCTTAGAATATTTGAATTATTTTTTATAAGTGTTATAATTAAGAATTTAATCAAATCCACAAATATATTCATAAAAAGGTTATCAAAATTTTACATAGGCTTCATAGACTCTTAACAGATTTTATAACATGGCTTTATAATTATAGAAATATTATATGTATTATCATTTTTATTCACTGTTAATTCAGTACAGAATAGTCTTTTTTTTGTTTAATCCATGTGATAAAATTAAAGCTATGAAGGAAAAGAACAATGGGAGAGAAAAAAGTATAAAAAGTCACAACCATCTATTGTTATTTATTCTGGTCTTCAATCTGTTAGATTATTCCACTCTTGAGTCTGTAAATCGTTTCAGTCTTCATTTTGTGATCGAGTTATTCCAGTCTTCATGCTGTTATTGATGCATTATGTTATTCATTGCTTAATTCATTCAGTTAGCAGAGATTCAGAAATCTAAGGACAGAGTAGAGCCAGTCATTACTGCTGCAGAAAATATTACAGAAGCCGCAAACTAACAATATGCATTGCTAGACCATCTTAGAAGTGTTCAGCTGGGCTTCAGGACCTAAAGTCCTCTGTTAAAATCAACTGTCCATGCCCAGAACCAATGCTTAAGTCATAAGATAGATGCTTCCGCTACTCTCTCTTATTGTCGAGTCGCAGAATGGAATGCAAGCCTGAAACCATCGATGGAGACCAAAAAGTCAACCAGTTGGAAAGTAACACTAATGAAAACCAAATGAACTGTATCTTCTAATATCACAAAAATCTAGGTAAATATATTTTCCATAGTAATTGTCTATAGACACTTTCTTTTTTAAATTAAATGAACTTTATCGAAGGACTATATAAAATTTAGCCTGATTAATCATTTAGATATTTTATGTAAATTTCCATACTGTTATGTTATATTAAATAAATGTGCATGAATATATATTAAGGTTTGCTTAATTATTATTACTTGGTCTATTCTCTCTCTTGTCACTGCGTCATCATTTATTTAAAGAGATTAATGTTTATATTTGTTAAGTTAATGCGCTGGACTCCCTGATTAAGAGTAGGAGCTAGCGTGGGATATTTTAAGTGCTGATTGGTATGCCTGTCATCCAAGCATGCCATCTATATAACATATAGTTGGCTGGTGCCTGAGTTTGATTCTCAAAACAAATAAAATGCTTTGGACAGCAGGGTTTTGTTCCAGCAGTCAAGATAGGCCATGGTCAGGAAATGTGGTCTTGTTATGCATCATGTAAGATTTGGCCATGCGGATTGTTGGTGGTTATTATGCTAATGGTATTCTCCCCTCTGCTTGAAGGGCCGGTCTGTTCCCATAGTATTAAAGATATAAAATAATAATTATGAAGAAGTTATGTATTAAGTGTGAAAATAAGCTTAGTTAAAGTCAAGAGATATTAAAGTAAATGTTAAAACTTATTAAACTTTAGATTCCAAAAGATATTAAAGTTATTTAAAAAGTTTTTAAAACTAGTAATAATATGGTAAGTTCAGGGGAATCCAGTTCAAATGTCATCCAACATGGGTGCAGAAGTGCCCTAAATGACCCAGAAAAATTAAAGTTAAAAATTAAAAAAAAAAGTCCGAAACTAAAAATTAAAATAAGCACTAAATTGCATAGTAATAAAAATAAAATCGGTGAGCAGTATGAGAAGAGAAATAGACTAAGGCAAACAAATTATAATATTAAGAATTAAAATAATTAAAAATATAAAATTAAAAGAGTAAGATATGCAATAAATTGTTTTGTTTTTTTCTCTTCACCAATAAAAATTGTAATTATACATATGCGATTTTTTCGCATGCGTTAGTGAAGCTGTAATTATACTATAATGTTTAATAGGCCTTCTTAGCGCTTTCGAGATTTAGTATTCTAATCTCATACTCATAGCTTTACGAATGAAGACTGTTGTAATTTATTGTACACATATGCAAATGAGCTTGAATTTTTAATTAGTTAGTCTATTGTTTGAAGAGAGCAAAGCATGCCTCTCTTCTATTAATGGTACTGAGATCATTTGCTATGTAAAAAGCTTCTTTGACCTTTCTTTTGGCGTCACTCTTCTCTGTGCAAATTATTTGTGCAGAGCTGGGTTCGAATACATGGCCTATAGCTGCTTGGTGGACCCAGAAGATTGATGTTCCTTCATTTTTATTTTTAACCCTGTAGTATGCATACCTGTGTTGGTAAATTCTTGTGTTGATGTTGGCCCGAGTCTCACCATAGTAAGATACCTGGCAGTCTAATTGAGAGCATGCTATTTTATAGATCACATGAGGGGCTTGATCTTTTTCTATTTTATCTTTGGAATTATTTATTAGTCGGTTAGTGTTAGGAGGTGTTCTGAAGCTAAATTTGAAATCATTAGTCAATTTTTTGATAATTTTTGAATTTACATTAGGTATGAATGGAATAGATAAGTATTTCATATTGTCTTTAGGCTGTTTACTATTGAGGTTTTTATAAAATGTTTTTTATTCTCTGATGGATAATACTGGGTTTAAAGCCTATGTTGGTCTTTTCCTTTATATATTTATAGATATTGTTTTTCCTATCCGCTGTGTATTTACAGAAATGGTGATTTCTGAATAGGAAAGCATTCATACTTGCCCATTTATATGTGTTGGGGGTATTAGACTTTGGACTTGCGTAACCTCTTATGTGTAGCGGTTTAATTATCATTTTATAATCTAGGTTTGTGTTCTCTCTTTTTATTACCAAGTCTAGATATTTTATTTCTTGTTCCTTGTTTTCATCCATTCTACTGAGGGTTAATCCTGAGATGGCTTGAAATTCCTTTAGTATGTCGATAGTGGTGGAAGGTTTTGCTGTGATAAAAATGTAAATAAAAAGGAGAGAGAAGAAAAAATGGTCAGAGATAAATAAATTTATTATTGGGGGTTGTTTATAGTCAGGTGGAAATTAGAGAGGACTGAGGGTTTTGAGTTAATTGAATACTTTTGATTTAAAATAGTTAAAAAAACAATGAAAATAAAGAAACAAGTAGAAAAAAGTAACAAAGGAAAATGAAATCATGAAGTCGTTTGAGGAATAGTCTGAGAAATATGTAGAAATGTTCAACAAACAAATAGAACGGTTAATACAGGAAACAATGATAGCCTGTCTAGAAAATAGGAAAATTATTAAAAAGTATGGAAACGAGTATAAAACAGTTAAAAGATATATTGAATAAAAGAGAAAAACAGGAAAGCGCAAATAAGTATGCACAATTAAATAGCTCGAATACGGTAAATAAACCTGAATCATAAAATAAGTCTGACTCAGAAATTAAGCCAGAACAAGAAAATATTTTTGACTCAAATGATAACCTTGAATCTGAAAATAAAGATGTGACAGAAATAAAACATAAAGAAAAGGAAGTTTTTAAGAAAGAAAAAAAAATAGGTAACATGGAATTACATTCAAATAGTGAAGACAATCATAGGAAAGAAAAGATAGATAAAATATCAAAATGTCCGTAATTAAATTTTACTTAAAGGCCACTTTTAAACCAGAGACGGCACTAGAAGCAGAAAAACAAAGTTTAAAATTTAAAAAACACAAGCAAGAAAGAGACAAAAGGGAGAAAGAAACCTATATCATAAAATTAGAAGAAAAAAAAGAACCGCCTGGCAAAGGTTAAGGGGGTTAGAGTTTATATTAACTGGACAGATTTGCAGGGGGGAAAAAAGTTTATTTTACATAGATTATGAGAATGGAATAAAATTAAGCAAATAAAATAAAATGTTTTTTGTTTGAGAGGAAATAAAGCGAAATAAGGTTGAATAAAGAAAATAAAATGTTGTTTTTTTTGAGAATTAGTAATGGAAATAAAAGAGTATACAAATGAAATAAAATAAGAATTTTTTTTATTAAAGTTGATATATGATAGTGGAAATGAAACAAAAGATAGATACATGAAGTAAAGTAAAATAAAAATATTTTAGAGAATCAATACCCGATTATGGTGATAAAAGAGTACATAAATAGGAGTGAAATGAGAATTTGTTACTTAGAGTAAAGTAAAATAATAATGTTTAGACTAAATATACGAGAATAAAATAAGTTTTTTTTTTTCGTAGAGAATCAAAATACGAAAATAAAAGTAAATAAATCAAATAAAGTATATAATAAATAAAATGAAATCTATAATAAAATAAATAAAATATTGCAAATAATCTTTCAAGTGACTAAGAGTCATGGAGGGGAGGGGAGGTATAATAGATAAGGTTGAGGAAAGTGAGCTAAATGTAGACTCTCGCTGTGTGAATGTATGATCCGTAACGGGTTTGAAAACGGGATAGTCTGATAGGATGAGGATTCAATAGACCCATCTGTCATGCTGGGAGATGTCCCAGTTCCTTATCTAAAAAAAAAATATATGCACTGGAAAAAGAATTACAGAATAAGCCACACGTCAGTTTCGTTGGAATGAAAATTCCCAACATCATATAGTTATAATAAATCTTGTTTTAGAGTAAGCTGAATGGTCATTGGATGAATACTGCCATTCGTAGTGACCAGACCCAAAGATGAATGCCCTGGGCTCATTGTAAAGATGCATGTTGTCCCTGATGGTCATCACATATGACATAATCATTGCCAGCCAACATAGATTACAGCCTGTGAGATAAAAGCAGCATATGAAAGATCACACTCTGTAATTCATTGGTCTGTACACAATTCGACATTTATGCTAGAAAAAAAAAAATAGTAAATGAATAAAAATGATAAAATTAAATAGTAAAGCAAAAAATAAAGTGTCGGAGCTAAAATGGGTCAAATTGATGCATTTTACTTCTCAAATGAGGGGACGTGCAATGTAATGCTAGCGAGATATGTTATAAAATTCATATGTATCTGTGTTACATATTTCATAATTTAAAAATATATGACCAGATGAAAAAGGAAAAAATAAAATGAGAATAGTCAAAAAGAAGTCATTAGGTAAGAAATAGATTTTAAAATGTAATAAGTAATATAGGGTATATGAGCACAGACTTTCACACCACCCACCTCTCTCCAATCTATCTAATAACACTGATACACCTAAACACATATATGCTGAAAAGATAAATAATCACCAACATACGTATTTCATGCTAAACCAGCAATCATCAGTTGGTCCAGACTATCATCTTTACACACATATACAGTATAATTGCTCAGATATATATTAAGATAGACTATCCTCGTAGTTTAATGGACAGGCTTCAATCCACTCCACACTCCAACTCTTTGTGTATATTTTTGTTTTAAAAGAGAATAAAGCTTTTTATTGAGAACATGATGAAAAAAAAAGAATTAAAAATAAAATTTAAAAACTCTCCTTTTTATAAATAAAAAATAAAAGAATAAGTGTTTAAAAATAAATCTTAGTGAGAAATCTAAAATAAAAAAAAGGATTAATTAATTAGTGTAAGAAAGCTTTTTGAATGCCAACTATGTAAACTATCTTATCAGCATAAATGCGAAAAGATAGTAGATAAATCTAAAAAAAGATTAGTTTAAATAAAAATGTAAAAATCAATTAAATTAAAGAAAAATGTAAAATTTAATTAAAAAAAAAATAGATTTAAAGTATGATAAAATTAAATCTATGATAAGGAAAAGAGCAATGGGAGAGAAAAAGGTATAAAAAGTCGCAACCATCTATTGTTATTTATTCCAGTCTAAGATAGTAGATAAATCTAAAAAAAGATTAGTTTAAATAAAAATGTAAAAATCAATTAAATTAAAGAAAAATGTAAAATTTAATTAAAAAAAAAATAGATTTAAAGTATGATAAAATTAAATCTATGATAAGGAAAAGAGCAATGGGAGAGAAAAAGGTATAAAAAGTCGCAACCATCTATTGTTATTTATTCCAGTCTTCAATCTGTTAGATTATTCCGCTCTTGAGTTTGTAAATCATTCCGGTCTTCATTTGGTGATCGAATTATTATAGTCTTCATGCTGTTATTAGTGCATTACTTTATTCATTGCTTAATTCATTCAGTTATCAAGAGATTCAGAAATCTAAGGGAATAGAACCAGTCATTACTGCGGTGGAAAATATTGCGCGAAGCCGCAGAACTACCAATATGTGTTGCTAGCCTGCCTTAGAAGTGTTCAACTGGCTTCCGGTCCCAAAATTCTCCCCAAAATCAGCTGTCCATGCATGGAACCAACATCCGAAACCAGTGCTTAAGTTGTAAGATAGATGCTGCCG
>JAQFVV010015783.1:0-11425 GCA_028023455.1 Epiperipatus broadwayi
AGAAGTTATAATTCGGGAAATCTTTAAAGGGGTGGGCTTTTAAATTGTAATATTATCAAAAAGAAGAAGAATGGAGGGGATATAAGAAATAAGCAAAAGATCATTGATTTAGATATAAGTGTAGACGTGGAGAGGGAATGGTTTTGTAAGATTAGTGGTAAGAAAGTTTGTTATAAATGTAATGGAGAAGAAGGAAGCAAACGAATTTATAAAAGAGTAGTTAGGAAAGAAGAAATTGTTAAAATTGGGTTTTTGAATATGCAAGGTTGTAGGAGACCAGAAAAATGGCTGGAATTAAATAAAGCAATTGAAAATGAAGGGCTTGAGGTATTAGCAGTAGTGGAAACTCATCTAAGAGAAGAAGAAGAACCTATTTTGGAAGAGGTAGTATGGCAGGGTATAAACAGAAAAGAAAAAGGAAAAAAGTGGTGGTGGTATAGGTGTTATATTGAAAAAAATTTAAATACTGTTAAATGTCAAAAAACATTTGTGGTTTGAAATAAGGTTGGGTAGACAAGAATGGATGGTGGCTGTAGTGTATATTGCCACTAGAGATAGTCAAATTGTAATGGAGTGGAACAATAGTATATATGAATGCCTAGTTAAGAATATACAGAGTTTTAAAGCAAAAAAGAAGAGAATAATGGTTATAGGGGATATGAATGGGCACATTGAAGAAATTGATGATGTAGATAATAAGAATGGTCAGTTTTTGAAGGAATTTTGTCAAAGAGTAAATTTGAGCATTGGGAATTTATCAAATGTATATGATGGACAATACACATGGTCTAGGAATAATGTATTTCACACAATAGATTATGTATTGGTAGAGTAAGAGGGAATGAATAAAATAAGAAAAATTAAGGTGTTTGATAATGAAGAGAGAGTGTGTAATAGTGATCATAACTTTATTGCAATAGAAATGGTTAGTAATGTGATGGAGGATAGAAATAAAGGTAGAAATAATAGTGAAAGATGTGGATGGAGAGTGAATGATAAGAAGTTGGAAGAGTATAAAATAAAAGTTGAAGAAACCATGGAGCAGTTGGTTGGGGATGAATATAAGGACTGGTGTGATGAAGTAGAAAAAGTGGCAGAAAGGGTTTTAGTCAAGAATATGAAGAAGAATAAAAGTAATAAAAAAATGAGAGTTAGTAAAAGTGTAAAAGAGAGGAAAAAAGCATGCAGAGAATATAAGTGTGCCATTAAGAATAAAGAGCGTGAAAATGATATTAATGCTAAATGGGGAAAGTATTTAGAAAAGAAGAAGCTAGCTAAAATGAATAATTATAGAGAGAGGATGAAGTTAAATAATAAATTGGTGGAGGATATTAATAAAAGTGGAAGAGATGGAAGTAAAAAAAAATTGGGATTACATTAAAAAGAGAAATGTAGGGGAAAGAGAGATAGTATTAATAGATGATGCGGGAATAGAATGTAGCTCTAGAGGCAAGCTAGAGAAAATCTTAAATAGATATGTAATGTATATAAAAAAGATGTTAGATGTGAAGGAATTAGTGATAGAAAACATGAAAGCAGTTAGTAGTGGGAATATTAGGTTCACAAAAAATTAAATGAATGAGGCAGGAAAGAGATTGAAAAGTGGAAAGGGAGAGGTTTAAATGGATGGGCAGCAGAGATGGTAATGAATTTAGGGCATAGAGTAAAAGCAAAGTTATTATCATGTTTTAATAAGATGCAGCAGAAGACAGTTTTTCCAGGTAGTTGGAGTAATACAAAAATAAGATTATTATTTAAAGAAAAGGAAAGGGTAAGGATCATAGAAAGTTAAATAATTATAGACTGATAGTGGTAACATCAGTTTTATATAAAGTTTTCACATATATGGTAGCTGGAAGAGTTGTAAAATGGATAGAAGAGAATAATGTAGTGGGGGAAATGCAAGGAGGTTTTAGGTCAGATAGGCGTATAGGAGATAGTTTGTAGTTACACAACTTATGGAGATGAGTAGGAATTCAGGTAGATCGTAATATATGAGTTTTATAGATATAGAGAAAGCATATGATAGAGTAAATAGAAATAGATTATGGGTAAGATTAGCCAATTTGGGAATGGATGAAGCTTTAGTAAATATTATTAAGAAATTATATGAAAATAATTATTATACTTACCAATTAGGGAATATAGAATCAGTTAAAGTTAAAAATGGAGTGGGATTAAGGCAAGGATGCCCTATGTCACCGATTGTTGTTTTTGTTGTTTTTGAGTGAAATGGAAAAAGCAATAGAAAGACTAGGAAGAGGGGTAGAGATACCATTAATAGGTGGCAAAGGAGTATATACTTTGTCGGGTCTATTTTTTGCAGATGATATCTTTTTATGTGCAGAAAGAAGAGAAGATATGGATATTATGTTGAGAACATGTGCAAGGGTGGGTAAAGAGATGGGGATTAAATTAAAATTTAGTGAAGAGAAATCAAATATAATGATGGTTAATACTGGGGAAAGAGAGGATGTAGTTTTTTTATTGGGGGATATAAAGTTAAGTGTGGTGGATAGATATAGGTATTTGGGAATCATCTTATGTAATCAGGAAAATTGCTTGGTTGAATGGGAGAAAAAATTGGTAAATGAAGCAAAGAAAAGAAAAGGTTTGGTAAAGAAACTAACAGTATTTTCATATAATAAATATGATGTAGCTAGAATTGTATGGAAGGGAGTTGCAGTAGCAGGGTTAACATATGGTAATGATGCATTATGTGTTAGTAAAAGGATTTTAGATTATTTAGAGAAAGTACAAAGGGAAGTAGGAAGACATGCATTAGATGCAGAGATGTGGACAGCAAAGGAGGCAATTCAAGGAGAAATGGGATGGTCAAGTTTCTATATGAGAGATGCAAAAAGTAAAATGAAAATGTTTGGTAGGTTGCAGTTTATGGATAGTAAAAGAATAGCCAAAATAGTGTTTAATTGGATTATGAGTAAAGGGCAGGTAAGAAAGGTAATACGGTATGTAAAAAATTTGGATAAATAATTTATATTGGTATACTTGTATAAAAGGTGGGATGATTGTGTTAGGAGAATTGTTAAGTGTTATAGTGGTTAGGAATGGGATAAAAGAATAGAAGCATTAATAAAAAATAGAGAGTTGGAGAGATGGAGAAGTAGTATGGAGGGTAAGAAGAGTTTAAATATATATAGAAGTAAATGGAATTGGAAGCGAGTTAATTTATGATAATAGTAAGGAAAGTAGTTTATTGTTTAAGGCTCGAACGGGATCTATAGCAACAAGAGAATATACATGTAAATGGAAAACTATGGGTGATTTAATGTGCAAATTGAGTAAGGAAGGTATAGAAAATATTAGGCATCTGTTGATTGAATGTAAATGCTTGAAAGCAGAAAGGGTACAGATAATGAAGTTATGGGAGAATAGGTATGAACAAAGTGACAATACAGAAAGTGAGTTATTAGTTTTTATGCTGGGTTTGTGAAAAAGATAAGGGGGATTTAGATTTAAAGGCCATAGAGTTGACAAAGATTATGTTGTGGAAATGGGATGCGGCAGAATATGGAAAGACTTAGAGTGGGGAATGGAAAATAAAGTGGCTAACAGGTTTATCTGGGCATAGTTGCTGAGATATTCTTGACTTAGTTTAAGGAAAAGCCAAATACATCACATCACATCAGAAACAGATTATCTCTTCCACTACATTAAACCATGCAGGTCAGTAAAAAAGATGAATTTTTTGTCAACAAATAAATGAACTTTACCATAACGTGTTTTTGAGGAGAGAAATTAACACATAAATTTATATTTGATAAGGCAAATATATGAATAGAAAATGGATATTATTAAGAAAGATGAATAAATTATTTAAGTACCTGTAGAGTATTTCATAAAAGTGAAGTGATGAATTTGAAAAATAAACATTCCAGGTTTAAAGTCCAATGTTTTCTTCTGATACATAAACCGCAGAACCTCTATCAAATAATTAACTATTCAACAATAATTTAAATAGATTAAAATAAATGGTAAATAATGTAGAAATAACAAAATATAGAAAAACGAAATATGAAAAAGTTAAAATAATTAAAAAGAATTTAATCACAATCAAAGTAAAATGAAAAAAAAATAAAGGTAGGTATAGGAATAAGCGAATAAATGGTATTGTTTTTCTGAAGGTTTGTGATGATGGTGTTCTAGCTGTATTTTTATATTGGACTATTTCCATCATCTAATATGTGTGTTGAATGTCTTTAGAAAAGTTTTAATTTTTAGTTAAATATTCCAAATGCATTCAACTGTTAGTAATATCACAGCAAACAGGTTAGTATATGCACCAACTGTTAGTAATATCACAGCAAACAAATGTTAATAATATCACAGCAAACAGGTTAGTATATGCACTAACTGTTAGTAATATCACAGCAAACAGGTTAGTTGTTTGCTGTGATATTACTAACAGTTGGTGCATATACTAACCTGTTTGCTGTGATATTACTAACAGTTGAATGCATTTGGAATATTTAACTAAAAATTAAAACTTTTCTAAAGACATTCAACACACATATTAGATGATGGAAATAGTCCAATATAAAAATACAGCTAGAATAAATGGTATATCTATCTTTTTTTTGTTTTTTAGTTTCGAAGTTTTATCAGCAGAAACACGAGTAATTTAGTTTATGAAATTAAATTATTAGATTAGTACGTTTACTGCAGCTTAAGAAAAACTATAACTCGAAAATTGCATTTATTAAATATAATTATTTTTGTCTGTCAACCAGAATATTATTTACTTCAAAATTATTTTTTTTATTTTTATAATCATTTTTATATTTATGTGCTTTATTTTTTATTTTATTTGAAAATATAAAAAACCCCACTTGTTAATTTTATAGAATATCTATTTTCTTCGTGAATGACAAATTATGTGCGTATATCTTTTTTTAATATATTTATTTATTTTCTTTCTTTTTCTGTTTTGCTCAGACTGTATTTGCATAAAATGATCATAAAATTATCAATTTAAATAAATTTCACCGTTGTCAAATAAAATATGGTTTCATTTTATTTTCATATAAAAATAAAACACATACACCCATGTAAATTAACAAATTATTCACTAAAAATACACAAAATGTACTTTTCTTTTAAATTATAGTAATGGTACAAATAAATAATAATATACAATTTACCGAGAACGAGGTTCGTAAGAACAAAGATTTGAACTCAGAAAATTTTCATTTTCTTCATCATCCACTCCATCTCAAACAACCGATACACATAATCACACTCAAGTGAAAACGAAACATAATCCCCAATATATGTATTTCATGCAGAACCAATACTCATCAGTTGGGCCAGATCATAATCTCCAACACATATTTACAATCAGTGCTCAATTTATATTAAGATAGAATTCTTCAAACTTTAATGGGCAAGTAAGAATTTTCTCACTCTTCCAACTATTGAACCACTCATTTCATTGAAAAACTGATGACAAAATTCTCAAAGCTTTTATTGTGTTTCATCATGAGTTTTTCACTAAAATGGATGGTTGAATAGTTGGAAGGGTGAGAAAATTGAAGCCTGGCATCTGGTCCAATTGATGAGTACTGCTTCTGCATGAAATACATATATTGTGGCATATCTATCTTTTTGTATGTGTGATCATGTGTGTCAGCTGTTTGAGATTGAGTGAAGGACAAATAGATGAGTTCAAATCTTTCATATTAAATATATAAAAATATTCAGTATAAGTAAATTACATATTGCCTTAGAACCACATTTAGCTCATAATTACTATGGACTGCACTGAGAAGCAGATGTCATGTGATTTACCAGACACTAACTACTTTAGTATTAGCAAATTGTATATTAATGAAAAAGTATTTAAAATTGATTCAGAAAAAAAAAAATTATTATATATATATATGATATCTTTCCTTTTGAAAATCATGCGACATCTTTTTCCCATCTACATATATTTATTGATCTAATTAATCAAAAATACTTCTGGATTTGTTACATATTATTTATTAATTAAATATATATATATATATGTTGAGATGAAAGAGGTATTAATAATAAAAAATAATTATAGACACGTTGTCAAGCGTTGGTTGTCGAGTGGTCAGCACAGCCGCCTTACAAATAGTTGTCCCGGGTTTGCGGACTCGATTCCCGGCCGATGCTTTGACACATAAAAAAAAGCTTCAATGTTGAATCGAATATTATGTTGTTGCTTTTAAAATATTATATTTCTGTTTTTATTTTGATGTTTAATAATGTGTTTGAAATTACAATTTTTAATTAGAGTGATATTAATTAACACTGAAAAATTTCAGGTTATGTTGAAGGACAAATATTTATTTTAAATTATAAAACTATTTAATAATTATAATATTATAGTGGTTATAATAACTAATGATAATGATTGTGGGGATGACTACGGAAGCAGAGATTGTTTTACCAGTAACTTTTACAGGAATTAGAATAAACAATGAAAAAGAAAAAAATGTAACATGTTTACAAACGTGCGTGCAAAGTTTGTATTTTCTTTTTACCTGAATATCAAGTGATATAACTCTATTGTGAAATTCAGAACTTAAAATTATTTTAAATTTTTCAAGAAAATGACAAAAATTGATTATTGAAAGCAGTTTGTCTTGTCTTGCTAACCTTCCATATCGTTTTTAGAAGCAATACATTTATTTTCTTGAATCATTAAATTATATCTAACAACCTATAAAAGGAAAAAAAAATATTTTGGCAATAAATTAAGAAAAATATGTTGTATATCAGATCAACTATCTTTTAAAAAACAATATGTAAAAGTATTAAAATCAAATATGACAACCTTAAAATTAAAATAAGTAAATAAACAATAAAAATACACAATTTTATTGTACTTGAGTGGTTAATAGCATTGAAAATTACAGATGTGAAAATATGATTCAAAAATGTTAAACTTCATACTTCATTCTTTATCAATCTATCACTTCACTAAACTAAGGAAGACCATTATGGTTAAATTATAAAGATTTATACTAAAATATTTATATAGTATTATTTTAATTATTCCATTATCATTTTATACATTAAAATGATAATTAATAATTGTGTTTGTTAATTATATCAAACTCCTATTACTTTTTCTTATTAACCAAATTTTGATATGCTAACCATAACTTTCTTAAAAAGTTTTATTTATTTTATTTTTTTAATAAATATTTATTTTAGTATTAATTCATATTAAGCAAAATGTAATTAATAACTTATATGGTTTCATATATGAATTGCATTACAAATTAATCATCTTTAAATAAACCAATACAATACCAGTAATTTTCTGTGCCATCAGCACAACAATTAGATAGCTCATTTATTATCTAATTGTAATGTTATCATAACAAAAGCCTGCTGACATTGTAATGGTTTATTTAAGCATGTAGGACTTTATTATGCCATTTACATATGATAAATAGTTAGTCATTGGCAATAATTGTTATATATACATATATATATATATATAATTTTTCAAAACAATACAATAATTAATATAGTAAAACTATTTTAAAAAACAAATATATACCACAATTTAATAATTGGAATACAGACATTGATTAATAATATATATATATATATATTAATAATCTAGTGGATAAATTATGAAATCACAGTATTATCTTTAAGATATAATTTTTCAAAACAATACAATAATTAATATAGTAAAACTATTTTAAAAAACAAATATATACCACAATTTAATAATTGGAATACAGACATTGATTAATAATATATATATATATATTAATAATCTAGTGGATAAATTATGAAATCACAGTATTATCTTTAAAGGCTTCTGTGTAATAAAAATATAATATCTAAATAGCTGATGTTTTAGTACAATAATAAGTACTTTCCTCAGAGGTTCTTCTTTCTCAAATCATAAAAGAGTGTGTGGTGAGAATTAAAATCATTATTTTTTTTGTTATTTTCTGAAATTCTATTGGTTGAGAAGCTTTAAAAAATATTTGTCCTCCAACAGCTTTTTAAAAATATTGTTAATTTTGTTTAATTCACCTTTTTAAAAATTGAACAATATGACCAGAGTCTGCTAAGGGAAGCTATAGAGATTTTTAATAGGACTAAGAGCATAATAAATTAAAGAAAATTAATAATATTTGGAAAAAGTTATTAGAGAATAAAATATTATTTAAAACTCTTCAACCAATAGAATTTGAAAGAGAGAAAATAACAAAAGAAAAATAATAATTTAAATTCTCACCACACACATTCTTATGATTTGAGACAGAAGAATCACTGAGGAATGTTTTTGTTATTATAATGAACCATCAGCTACTTATCTATTATATTTTTACTAATTGGAAGCTCCTGGAAATAATGCTATGAATTCATATATGTATAGCTGTAATATTTTTACTATACAGAAATAATTCTATGAATTTATCATTAATCTATAAATATATTAGAATTACCAAAAGAACTTCTGTAGATGGAAAGACTGTATATAATAGTTAATTACCATTAGGATTATTTATTTTTATTGTTATTACAATGCTTTTTAATTAATAGACATTTTAATTGTATTATACATATAACTAAAAAATTTTCAGACTATATTTGAACTCCACTCCATTTTAACCCACTTATACACATGACCACATACTTGCAAAAAATATACATGATCCCCAAATATCTATATTTTTCACATACTTACAAAAAAAGATAGATGATTCTTAAATATCTATATTTTGTGACAAACCAGCTCTCATAAGTTGGGCCAGATCATAATCTTCCACAAGTCTGTCCATTAAAGTTTGAGAAATTGATATATTAATATAAACCAAGCACTGATTGTATATATGTGTGGTAGATTATGATCTGGCCCAACTGATAAGTGCTGGTTTTGCATGAACTACATATATTGGGGATTGTATGTATATTTCACATGAATGTGGTCATGTGTATTGATTGTTTGAGATAGACTGAAGGACAAAATAGACTAAAAATCCTAAGTTCAAATCTCTCTAAGTATGTATATAAGAAACATTTAGTATAGTGAATTAATATACTATATATATATATAAAATATACCAACCATCATACAATTACAAATATCCAGTAACGCCCTCTGTTTAAAGATCTATATCTCAATAATAGCAAACCTTAAAATGATACCACTTTAAGGTTGTATGCTAAACAATGTTAAATATTGAAATACAGACCCACTCAAACACAGAGCATGAAATTTTAAATAAGCAAACGATCTTAAATTTTGCTAATAAACTAACAAGTTTACAAAGTTATTAAAGACAAACTAAACATTAGATTTTAATCTTTAAATTCCTCCCAAACTATAAATGAAAAGAAAGTTACTGTTAACACTAACTGAAATAATTATAGAAAATATACCAACCATCATACAATTACAAATATCCAGTAACGCCCTCTGTTTAAAGATCTATATCTCAATAATAGCAAACCTTAAAATGATACCACTTTAAGGTTGTATGCTAAACGATGTTAAATATTGAAATACAGACCCACTCAAACACAGAGCATGAAATTTTAAATAAGCAAACGATCTTAAATTTTGCTAATAAACTAACAAGTTTACAAAGTTATTAAAGACAAACTAAACATTAGATTTTAATCTTTAAATTCCTCCCAAACTATAAATGAAAAGAAAGTTACTGTTAACACTAACTGAAATAATTATAGAAAATATACCAACCATCATACAATTACAAATATCCAGTAACGCCCTCTGTTTAAAGATCTATATCTCAATAATAGCAAACCTTAAAATGATACCACTTTAAGGTTGTATGCTAAACGATGTTAAATATTGAAATACAGACCCACTCAAACACAGAGCATGAAATTTTAAATAAGCAAACGATCTTAAATTTTGCTAATAAACTAACAAGTTTACAAAGTTATTAAAGACAAACTAAACATTAGATTTTAATCTTTAAATTCCTCCCAAACTATAAATGAAAAGAAAGTTACTGTTAACACTAACTGAAATAATTATAGAAAATATACCAACCATCATACAATTACAAATATCCAGTAACGCCCTCTGTTTAAAGATCTATATCTCAATAATAGCAAACCTTAAAATGATACCACTTTAAGGTTGTATGCTAAACGATGTTAAATATTGAAATACAGACCCACTCAAACACAGAGCATGAAATTTTAAATAAGCAAACGATCTTAAATTTTGCTAATAAACTAACAAGTTTACAAAGTTATTAAAGACAAACTAAACATTAGATTTTAATCTTTAAATTCCTCCCAAACTATAAATGAAAAGAAAGTTACTGTTAACACTAACTGAAATAATTATAGAAAATATACCAACCATCATACAATTACAAATATCCAGTAACACCCTCTGTTTAAAGATCTATATCTCAATAATAGCAAACCTTAAAATGATACCACTTTAAGGTTGTATGCTAAACGATGTTAAATATTGAAATACAGACCCACTCAAACACAGAGCATGAAATTTTAAATAAGCAAACGATCTTAAATTTTGCTAATAAACTAACAAGTTTACAAAGTTATTAAAGACAAACTAAACATTAGATTTTAATCTTTAAATTCCTCCCAAACTATAAATGAAAAGAAAGTTACTGTTAACACTAACTGAAATAATTATAGAAAATATACCAACCATCATACAATTACAAATATCCAGTAACGCCCTCTCATGCTCTGTGTTTGAGTGGGTCTGTATTTCAATATTTAACATCGTTTAGCATACAACCTTAAAGTGGTATCATTTTAAGGTTTGCTATTATTGAGATATAGATCTTTAAACAGAGGGCGTTACTGGATATTTGTAATTGTATGATGGTTGGTATATTTTCTATAATTATTTCAGTTAGTGTTAACAGTAACTTTCTTTTCATATATATATATATATATACCATTTTGACCTGGCTATTTTGAAATATGAACTCTAATGTATTTATATATTTGTTCACAGAGGGCAGTATTGGATTTCTTAATCATGTGGGATGATTTAATTGCTTAATATTTGTATATTTATTTCAGTATAGTGTTATGCACTGGGATTATATATATATATATCAATGGCTCATAACATAGTAATTATCATACAGTCTGCTTTTAATTAATCTGAAGTTTGAATCAAAATAATATATCCCCATGCATAGTAATTATTATATAGGTTGGTCAAAACATTGATTTGAAGTTTGAATAAGAGAAGTATATTTTAAAAATATTTAAGTAACTTTCGAATTTTAAATAGAAGTTGATTTATTTTAATTTTCATAAAAATAAAAGTTTTTTGCATATTTCATGAACTTTATATCTAAAAGTGAAAAGAAGACTAATTAATCTTTACTATATTTTTTATTAATGAATAAATAATTTATTGATTTATAAATAAATA